>JACEGR010006465.1:0-60468 GCA_014170235.1 Listronotus bonariensis | reverse complement strand
GAGGATGTACGCCGTGTATAATAGCTATTTATGTATCAAGGGCGTTACTAGGACTATAATGCCCTAAAGGTCGAACTGGTCCGAGGGCTAGATTTCGACCTGATGGGCATTATAGTCCAGTAAAGCCCGTGGTGCATGCTAATGCTTTATGTTTTACCCAAAAGAGTTTTTCAATGACTAATTACATTATTTATTCGCAATATAAAAATAAGTTGCACCTTTACCTGTATACGTAAGTAGATAATGACTGGTGTTAAGTTTGACTTTGATGTTTCTATCAGTTAGTCAGTTGGCATTTTTTATTTAACGATTTGCTCAAAATGGAAGAAATTCCACAAAATATAAGAGAAAAGGCCATAAAAGCGACCGAAAATCTTTTGCCAGTTAAATCAAGGCAACAGTATGATCGGGAGTATGGCATATTTGGTATTTGGAAAGATGCGAACGCAATTCTTCAAATAACCGAAACCGTTTTAATGGCATATTTTCAGGAACTGGTAAGTTATTGATTTTATTTTAATACATATGTTTAACAAACTTTATTATTTTTAGTCGGAAAAATACAGTCCGAACTCTCTCTGGACCAAGTATTCCACCCTAAGGTCTACGTTGATGGTCTATGAAAATATAGACATTTCGCAATACCATCGTCTCATATCTTTTTTAAAAGTTAAGTCGAAAGGATACGTCCCGAAGATGTCTAAAGTTTTGGAAGGAGAACAAATATTAAAATTTAATAAAGACTGTTCTTCTATACAAAATAGCGTTAGTGCTATCACCGCTGCTACTATCACAAAAAACACCGGCCATTCTATAGTGGGATCAGGTACATTTACCGGGATATTTCAAAATTGTAATTTTTATTTTGGAAATAAAGTTTAATTTTTAGTATTGTTTAAAGAAAAATTATTTTTGTATAAACTTGATCTTTATTGTAAGAGAAATAAAATTGGATAAGCAATAAAATTTCCATATTAGCGCATTAGGGCATTATTGCTACCATAACATATTCCGTTTCTAAGGTATTACAGATCAATAATAGATGGGTTAAACATAAATAATATTATTAGCTGGTAAAGGTGTATTTTATTTGGTTTTAAATATAATGTTTATTTATTTTTTAATGTGATTTTGCTATAAGTGTCCAAAATCCCATCTAAGTAACGTCCCCCAGGTAACGCATTTGGTCCAGAAAAAATACGTTGCCACAACTATAAACCAAAACTATAAAATAATAAAAATAAGAACTAAATAAATAAAATTTATGTAATTATACTCATATTTTTAACCGACTTTATAAAACTTTCATCTGTATGTAAAGTTTAGTATTTTTAGGTTCTTTGTGTTATTTTTATGTTTGTTCAAATCGGTTTATTTTTTAAAAATTTTAATAATTAAATTAAATACCTTATATTACCCTCAGAAATTCCAGATTTTATGCAAATAAATTCAATGTTATCTGTGTTAAAGTATTTGTTTCGGATTATAACTTCTGACTGAGCCCTTATTGCTGTTATAAAATTAAACTTTAGCTTGTAAAGGGTTGTAAACGTCTGGTAAAACCTGCAGAAGCGTAATATAGATACTTTGTATGCACGTGTAGGATTAGATAGAGAAAACAAGGTTTTTGGTTTTATACATTAAATATTCGCGATTTAAATTAAAAAGCACGTTGCAACACGGTTAATCAGCTGATCAAAACGGGCATCTAGATTTAAAATCACGGCAATTTACAGAAATTAAACATTTTTGGTTTGTGTCGCTGCTAGACAAAAGCACGATTAAAATAAAATGAAATAAATTACCGAAAAAACATTTCGCGTCATTGTCTAACAACCTAATAAAACAAAGAATGAATTCTTAATAAACTTCCTTCCTATGGTCTTTCAACTAAACTCTGTACTTGGCTCTCTAGTTATCTATTTGATCGACGTATATCAGTTATTGTGGACGGCCATTCTTCAAGCTTTCACTAAGTAAATGCTGGAGTCCCTCAGGGCTCAGTTTTGGCACCAACTCTGTTTCTTCTTCACATCAACGACGTTCTCTCGTCCACAACTAATTCCATTCATAGTTTCGCCGACGATAGTACCCTTCACTCCAGTTTTCAGGTTCCTAAACCCATTACTAAATCTGACTTGGAAAACAAACGCAGAGCGATGCAGATATCTCTTTCGCAGGATCTTAATTTAATATTGGATTGGGGTGCCAAAATCTCGTCCATTTTAATGCATCCAGAACACAATCATGTTCCTTGCCGCGAAAAGAGTCGATCAAATACTCATCCTCTACTTATGAGCGGCCAAGTTTTACGGAGCAAAGACACCTTCAATCTTGTGGGCGTCACATTTGAAAGTAATCTTAACTGGCATAAACACATTGTATCTATAGCCACGGCAACTTCAAAAAAGCTTGGATTTCTCTTTCGAGCCAAAAGTATTTTTCCGCTTCTAATTTATACACTTTATATGTATGTGTCTCAAATCCGACCTCCCTTGGAATATTGTCCTGATATCTGGGGCATGGCGTCCCCCACAACCTAAGCATTCTTGATTCTATTCAAAGAAGAGCTATTCGTCTCATTAATGATCCTTCACTTACAGAAAGGCTTCCCTATCTTGCCCATCGTCGGGCTGTGGGGGGATTTATCGCTTTTTATAGGTACTTTCATGGCTTCTGCTCTGAAGAATGGTCCAGTATAGTTCCTCCACTCACGATTCCCAACAGAGAAACTCGTGGTTCCGCGCGTATGCATCCCTATACGGTCCAACTGGACAGGCTCCGAACTTCTCACTTTGTTCGTTCTTTTATCCCTAGAGTTTCTAGCTGGTGGAACCTGCTGCCCGCGGAGGTCTTTCCTTCCCCCAAATCTTCAAGTATTTAAGTCCCGTGTCAACAAACTCCCTCTTTACCTCGCTTAAGACACCCACGGTACGTTAGTATTTAGGCTTTTAGCCTTCGTGGTTTGTCCAAAGATAAAAAAAAAAAAGAAAAGAATATCAGTCAGCGTTCTTAATAATTTTATATAAGATCAGGAATCGTAAGTTCTTAATTTTTTAGGCTTAAACTGCAGATACAACAAAATCAACTTTGTACATACATTCTCCTTCATTGCAGATTTTTTAACGAAAGTTGGTACTTGACTTTTTTCTATTTTTTTATAGCGTTCTTTTAATAAATGATGAAAAATATTTGAAAACATGGTTACCTACTAAACGTTTTTCTCAAAAAAAAAAAGGGAACATGTAGATAGTTTTTTTAATTCTTGTAGCGATTCTCTCTGCCCAGACGTGTTTTACTTGCTATTATTTTCGTAATATTATTAACTTTATTTCTAAAAAATGGGACAACTATATGCTTTAATAAATAGTAAAAATAACTATCTGGTTCTGGTTATAATTATATAACGACAGCAAAAAATATTAAACCCACCGAGTTTCTGGTTCCCTCACGCCACGCGTCGGGTTTTATGGCAGGACAGAGGAAATAAGAGGTTTTTTAAAGTACGTGATACGTGTTTTAGCAATGTTTTTTTATTTATCTAAAAAATATGTAATCAGGCTCTGTCAGAGGTTATGTGCTTTTGAAAAGGTTTTGTTACTTTAGAATGAATTATGTCTGGCTCAAACTATACCAAAACTTTTGCGAGGCTCACATAAAGTCCTAAATATTCATTATCATTAAAAGCGCCTTAATTTAAAAACCTTGTTGTGGTTCTCTCAAGCCACTCTTATCACTCCTCTAACTAAAAACCTTTTAGTAAAATTTCCTTTAAAACCGAAAAGACTAAAGTACACTAAATTACAAGAGAAAACGTTTAAAATCTTTTCCGTGTTTCCGCAAATTCAACAGTTTCTGGCTGTTTCGTGGCACTCTAGATTTGTTTGAGGATTTTCCGTCGGCAAGACTAACTGGGTTTAGTCGCTAGCGCCATTTCCAAAAAAATATTGTAAATTCCTTTGGTTTTTAAAAACACATTTTTAACATTAGGACTCTAAAGTACTTTGTGTAACAAGTACAGTAACGGAATTAAAATCTCGTACACCTAATTTTTCCCAGTGTGATGTTAACTTTTGCGTACCTGGATCACCTGGAAATATACCTTACTTGACAAATTGTTATCTGTCACACATTTCAAAATTATATTATTTTACTTTTTTTAATTTTGGAAAATGAATGAACTAGGGAAGGCGAGAGTAATTACTCTATTCAAAGAAGGTGTTTCTCTGGGAAGAATAGCTCAGCAAGTTGGGAAACCAAGAAGCACTATTCAAATCCTCAGAACTAAATGGGAAAATACAGGATCATTGGAGAGAAGGGCTGGAAGTGGTAGAAGAAAAATTTCAAACGAAAATCAAGAAAATGATCTGATAGATTTTTTGTCAAACAATCCATTTCAGACAGCTGTAGAAGCACACAACCAAACTAATTTTCCTGGGACAGTAAGAACGGCAAGAAATCATATTAGGAAAAATTCTGAATTGAGAAGCAGTACTAAAAAGCCATTTTTGACCGATATGAATAAAGAGCAAAGAATGGGGTTTGTATTGGATTATTTACTGATGAGAAGATTTTTCAATCTTAGTATAGCGGGCAGATTAGAGTGTATAGGCCGCAAAATACACGGTACGAAGAAAGATATATCCAACATGTTAAAACAAGTTGAAGATTTTCTGTTAATGTATGGGGGTATATGTCTTTCAGAGGGCTAGGCATATGCCACCGTATTCGAGAAAGATTTAATAGTCAAGCTTATATACACATATTCCAAAATGTTATGTTGCCATCGGTAAACAATATATTTGAACAAGAAAATTTTATATACCAGCATGACAACTGCCCCGTCCATAAAGCAGCAAAGAGAGTTTCGGACTGGCTACTGGAAAATAACATTTCATTATTACCTTGGCCCTCAAGAAGCCCTGATATCAATCCAATCGAAAACGTTTGAGGATATATCGTAAAGGAAATTAACAAGAACAATGATTTTCATCCACAAAACAATGATGATTTGGAAAATAACATTTCATTATTACCTTGGCCCTCAAGAAGCCCTGATATCAATCCAATCGAAAACGTTTGAGGATATATCGTAAAGGAAATTAACAAGAACAATGATTTTCATCCACAAAACAGTGATGATTTGTGGAATAAAATTGATAAAACCTGGAATAATTATAATGTTAACCATGCACAAATGCTGATTGCATCAATGTCCACACGTTTAAACTTATTAGTGGAAAAAAATGGTGCCGCTTTGAAATATTAAGCCAGTGATTTTTCTTTCATATTTGAATAAAATAAACTATATATTTATTTTGGAGTCATGTATCTTATTGAATATTAATTAAGGTGAGAAAAAGGTAAAAAGCCAAGTTTACCAAAATATTGAAAATTGACAAAAATGTTAACCTAAGTGTACGAAATTTTATTTTCGTCACTGTGCATAAAGTGATACTTTTTTTAAAGAATGGGAGGTTTGACAGGCAATCCCATGAGTAAAAATGACACTTTTTGCACGTGTTGCATTACTATATTTTTTCTACGATCGTATAATTTTAATAATCTTAATTTCTAAGTTATCAGAATTTATTGTTATAAAAATTATCAGAAAACTGATACATCTAACATTTAATGACACATGAACTAAAAGAAGTGATGGCCGAATTATTGATAACTTGATCTTTTTTAGTTGATGTCACATTTAATAGTAAATTGCATAAGTTTATATTAAAATAAATTCTATTATGCATTAAAACCAATCAATAATTTAAAGTGTAAAAAAAAGAAACCCGAACTAACCAGAACTGTTAAAAAAATAGTTATGTATTATACAAGAGAAAAAAGTTCTACATTTTACCCCGAGGTTGTATTGTTTTCCAACGCAAAGCGAACACTTATACAGTATATTATACAAAAAGTCATAAATAAGAGTTATAGGGTTTTCAGATAGGCATGTCCTAAAAATATTTTGATGTATACAGAGTGTCTCAGAAAACAATTAAAAAAACTAACCTTACAAGAATAACTTATACCTTAATAGCAACACAAGATTTTTTGTTATATCTTGTTAAAGATTAAACATCCTCAGACTCTCGGACCACCCCAAAATGCTCGTCTGCCTAGGGCTTGAAACTGTCAAAACTGTTTGTCGACTAAGGAAATATATTCTAATAGGTACCAAGTAACTTAAAAACTCAGCATTTACAAAATCACGAAAATTAAGTTTCAATTCATTAACCTTTGGTACCTGGTACCTGCCAAAGCCACTATAAGTCAAACTTTATAGTCTTCCATCGCTTCTACCTATGTTGGGAGTATGCACTGACAAACTTTCAGCTTTTACAAAATAACGAAGGTCTGTCGCTCACGGGCTCTTAGACTATAAGAGAAACCTTTATTTTAAAACAACTTTAAAAAGAACGAGGTTTTTAATTCGCCTGTATGTTTCTTTGTCGTTGTCCAATCTTTCTCAATGAATTAAATTCTTATTTGGAACGCTTAAATATCCTGTTTTTTCCAAACCTGGATTCCTGGTTATATTGTAATAATGATAATAACTTATTTTTCGAGAAACGTCCGCTTTAATCACTTACCTACTAATAAGACCAATTTTAAGTCCTATAATACCCATTCTAAACGTCAAAATGTTACACACTCGATTTGGTGTCCATTGGAGCGCGAAGTGGAATGCCTAGCTCTCGATGCCTCGTTGGATCTCAAGATATTTGCTCGATACTGGTGGAAAGTGAAAGCTAATATTGGAGTTTGTACAGGGTAATGGAAAAGAATGGAAACTAATATGCAGATTTATTTTTAGCTTAGGTATTGATAATTAATTGCGTTTTCATGAACACTGTTAAAGAGTTTGAAAATTATTACAAGAATTATAATATAATAAAGTTTTTGTTTTCTGAATTATTTGCATTAGGTTTAATTATTCCATTGTAAAAAAATGTATTACATTATTATTATAATTAGAGAAGAAATGTCATAGTTTTTTTACTCGTCAAAACGTTTATGGGGAATTTTTCAAAATACGTGGAAAGGAGACAGTCTAAAGCAACAACAAAGAGAGATCAATGCTTCACCCTATCCGGAATGTTTACATACAGGCATTCTTTGTCTTATCTCTACCTGCTAGTGTCCAACACACTGAAATTTAATTGAAGGCATTGAGCTGGCACAACATTTTGAACTGGTACGACGTATATAGTGCCGTTTTTGAGTAAAAAATTAAAATAATGACTGCAATAAATATTTTTAAAGGTTAAAGGGCTTTCAAAATTACATTTAAAAATACAGAACTTACCTTATTTTATGTTTGGACATTTCACGAAAGCTAAAAGCCTAAATACTAACGTACCGCTGGTGTCACACGGGACTTAAATACTTAAAGATTTGGGGGAGAAATACCTCCGTGGGCAACAGGTTTCACATCCTAGAAACTCTGTGGATAAATAAACGAACAAAGTGGAAAGTTCGGGGCCTGTCCAGTTGGAACGTATAAGGACGTGCGGCACCACGAGTTTCTCTGTTGCGACCCGTGGATGGAAGAATTATACTGAAAAATTATTCAGAGTAAAAGCCATGCCAAGTACCTAGAAAAAGCGATAAATCTTCCACAGCCCAACTATGAGCAAGAGAAGGAAGCCTTTCTGTAAGTGAAGAATCATTAATGAGGCGAACAGCTCTTCTTTGAATGGAATCAAGAATTCTAAGGGTTGTGGGGACGCCATACCCCAGATATGAGAACAATGTTCCAAAGAAGGTTGGATTTGGGATACATACAAAGTGTATAAATAAGAAGGGGAAAAAATTTTTGCTTCGAAAAAAAATCCAAGCTTTTTTGACGCTGCTGTGGCTATAGATACAAACTATGAATGGAATTTGTTGTAGACGAGAGAAGGTCGTTAAGGCCCGAGGGATGAGCCGGTGAGGCGAGGCATGTTTCCAGGGGCGGCAAAATGGTCCACTTTAACATAAAATTTTAGTTTTTGATTTGCGCAAGTTTTGTTTCTAAATCTGAAAACAGTGCAATTTAAGAGTGGGGAAATTTTATTTCCTTGTAGGGGCGGCAAAATTGTAGCCGCCTCAGGCGCCACATATTCTCGGGCCGACCCTGGAAACAATGTTGGTGCCTGTACTGAGCCCTGAGGCACTCCAGCATTTATCTACTTGGTGTAAGCTTAAAGAGTGGCCATCCACAATAACTCATATACGTCGATCAGAAAGATACGTACTGCTTTTGAAAATGTAGTGTGGTGAGTGTTCCGGTGGTAAGGATCAAAAAATGCACAATTTCTTACCTATTTTTCAAATATTTTTGGAATTACATACAAAAGATTTTACCATTTTTGAAATATTAAGTAATATAGAGCTAAAATAAATAAAATTTAGCCCCGATTAATTTAATCGGCACTGTTTTCATAAAAAAATATATAGCCCATTTCAGGAAACAATTTTGGTTTCTTTGGTCGGACCCTTTGACATTTTTACATTTCCGATAGTTTATGGCAGTCGACACGTGCTACAAACGACTTAAGACCTTGGAAGGGAGAAAAGTAGTAAATTATGGGGTATTTTTATTGAAGCAAAACTGTACATTGGGTGCAAAAAAGTATAGGAATTCTAAATTGTCAGGTATACTTAAGAGATATGTATTTCATTCTGAAAGCGATCCGCCAAGTACACAAAAAAATGATAAAGTAAACAAACCTTTTCGAAAGCACATACCTACCTCTGACAGAGCCTGATTACATATTTTTAGATAAATAAATAAAAATATTGCGAAAATACGTATCACGTACTTAAAAATCATCCTCTTATTTTGTCTCTGGCGTACCATAAAACCTGTAACGCGTGGCATAGTCGTCTGGTTAAATATTTTATTTATATATATTTATTAAAATATTTTTTACTGCAATAAATAATTGTTCATTTTTGTGTACTTAGCGGCATCGCTTTCAGAATGCAATAAATATGGGTCTAACAGGTCTCACTATACGGGGTGGTCCAGTTAATTCATAATGCAACCCAGGAATAATTAAAATAATCATATAAATACATACTTACTAGATAAAAATAAAAATTAAAAAAGTTGAGAGTGGTTGGTAGTTAAAAAAAGAAAATGCATATTTTTCTAATTTCAGAATAATTTCGTTACCTAACAAACATAATACATTTAGAATGCATATACCAAAAAATGCTTAAAATGTCTCGATGACAATTCTAGAAAATGTTGTAGACCTTATACACTTTTCACGTAATATACAGGGTTTCTCCTAGATAGTGATATACAAAGAAACCACAGATTCCTTGTAAAAAATATTGGGATTTATCCAAACACACCTAATGTATGCTCTAAAGTTGATAATAAGGAAGATACAGGGTGTCAAAAGGATTTGTATAGTACAATCAAAACATACCCTTTAATTTGAGATATGGATGTCGCAGGCAAATGGTTATTTTAGGCTAATGCCTGCTGCCTAGGCAAATGCCTTCTGCCTGGGCAAATGGCGTATTTTCATTTTCAAATGCTGTTTGCCTAGTTAAATAGCATTTGATTTAACTAACCAAAATTAACCATGACCGCCCAAACGTGGTAGTTTTGCATGAGCGGCTATAGTGCTTCGAACCAATCAAATTTACACGTGCTTTTGTCTAACAAGGACCACGGCAAATGCATTTACAATGGTTTTTAAATAAAAAATATTTTTAATAAGTCATTTGCCCAGACAGCAAGCATTTGCCTAGGCAGAAGGCATTTCCCTAAAATATCAATTTGCCTGCGACATACATCAATTTTAGGCGAAGAACCAATTCTAAAACGGTATTTACCAATCGGTTATGTTGACGTTTAAACAGTGTATTATAAGTCAAAGTTGTCACCAATTATTACCGCGGTTGTAATTGGTTGAACGCCTAAAATTTATAATAGATAGAAATGCGCTATCATACACTATCAATTTATTGTATTAAAATATATTTTTTTCACGACCGGTAAAAAATGCTGTTTTTTTTTAATCGTTAACATAAAGTTAAAGAACTCCATTCTAGTACACTACATAAAGTGTTAAAAAGTAACTTTTTAAACATTTCGGAGCTTTTTTTACACTTTGAATTAGTGTTTTGTTTCAATGCCTACTAAAATAACTTTAAATATCAATTTATGCAATGTAACAGTAAACGCGACATCAACTGAACCAAACGGTCAAGTTACCTATGGCGATTGCCATAAATAACGGCTACAAAATTAAACACATTAATAACCTAATTAACAAAAACAGAAATTAAATACCATAAGTAAAATATACCCAAAAATAAAAGCATCCAACTCGGACAAAAATACACAACCCTTACATATTTTGGACCTATATCTGACAAAATAGCAAATATTTTAAGTAAAAATAATATGAAAATAGCATTTAAACCATCACAAAAATTATCCAACCACCTTTTTAACGTAAAAGACAAGATTAATAATCATAAAAATCTGGAGTTTATAAGCTAGAATGTTCAGAGTGCAATAGTTGCTACATAGGACAAACAGGCCGAAGCTTCGAAAAAGATTTAAAGAACACTACGCATCATTTAGATTAGGCAAAAGAAATTCAAAAATTTTTCAAACCATTTTCTAGACTCTGGTCATTCTTTCCCTAATATAGATAGTATAAAAATTTTACACTTAGAACAAAAAAGTAAAAAATTAGATATATTAGAGAACATAGAAATTTATAAACACAATAAAAATAATAATGTAAATCTTCTTAATCTGCAAACAGACATAAAAAATTCCCAATTATTTAATATTTTCGACTAACTGTAAAAGTTTATTATAGCAATATACTTGTAACAATAGAGATAGGACCTAACAATTGTAAAGGTTAAACCAGATGTTAAATTTACGGTATAAGGTATAAATTTATGCACTTTTTGTAATTCATTCACTTTTAAAAAGTCGTTTGAAAATGACATAGTATGTCGAAACTGCAGTAACGCAAAAAGCAATATAAAATATGTGACAAAATAACAAAGTAAAATTTGTGTTTTTATTACATTCTACGTAAGTTTATATAAATAAAACTTATATAAACTGGTATTTTGGGAAATTTTTATACGGTCGTGGAAAAATATAGTATGTAAGACATGCATAAAATGGCTTTTTTACTCATGGGATTGCCGCACTCGCCTAACGGCTCGTGCTGTCAAACTTTACAATCGTAAAAAAAGTATCGCTTTATGCACTTGTTACAAAATTACTATTTTGGTTGCATTAAAGAGTTTAACCTTAAATATTTTGAGTAAATTCAAAGCAATTCTTACAAGGAAAATCTTTTTGTGTAGATAACATAACGTTACTTAAATGGTACATACATACTAGGTAGTAAAAAAAGTTGCAACGCTCTAGCAAATTACAAAATCTTCATATTATTATAATAACTGTAAGTAATATCAGTTTCCTCTGAAAAATAAATATTTCCCAAAATATTTTGGTTTTTCTTGGTAACACAACAATTAAACGAATCTGGACTAACTTTTCGTGTTAATTTTTTAACATATGTTTAATTTTTAAGTCGCTCTATAATTTTACCTGTTCTTCCATTACAATCCGGCCCAGTCATCGTCCCTCCATGATCAGGCAACATGGCTGGATTGAGGCTCATATGGTGCGGGTAAAACTCCAACATCTTCCTCACCAATCACTCAAAAATCAACAACAAAAAAGACGCACCAATCGAATCAAACCGGCAATACCAAGTCACTTTCAGTCACTAACGAAAAAACAAAAAAACAATTATATAGTGCCGATTTTCATATTATTCGCCCTTTTGTGCAATAAGTGTCCCAAAAAAAACTGTCACATAAGTTTTCCGTGGTGGCCTAAAAAAATGTCACATGGACTTCAGCCGGTCACGAGTCGCGAACTGTCGCCTTTCACCACAGATTGTCAATGCCATTGAAGGGGTTGTTGTCGGCCCTCCCAAGAAAGGGACTCGCCCCACCCTCGTCAATTGTTTTCCCAGTGGGTGGAGCTTGAAGCGGGATCCCTTCATTAGGGAGACTGCGCAAATGGGTGATTTGGAAGTTCGGGATTTTGCCGGAGTTGCAAATGTACCCGATCTGATAGCGATATTATGTGAGAGTATATGGGGTATTGAGTACGTGTTTTAGGGATTTGAGGTCTTTAGGAGGTTAATTTAGAAGTTTTTGATGTATTTATAGGTAAAGGAAGTGTATGAAATGCCCGAAGCGACTATTAAATGATTAAATTTAGTGTGCTTTATAATAAAAATTGAGATTTATAGCTATTGAATATGTATTTTTTTAACCCTCATGTATCCAGGGTGTCCAGACACTTAAAGAAAATAATGAAAAGGCTGATTGAACAACCAATAAGGATCCAGAAAAACATAAAATGGCTTAAATAAAAAATCGTTGGTTTTCGAGATATTGGCACATGAAATTCGTCAAAATGGTCATCTTGGATAATATTTTTGATTGTCACACCTAAATAAATTTACATTTTAGTTTTTCAGCACTGAATATCCATTTCATTGATCGAAGGACAACCTAAAACTAAAGGTTCTCTCTGAAAAATCTACAGTGTGTCCTGCAGAGAGACTTAACTATAAGCCATAGATACCTGTAATTTTTTTTTACTTTTAATATTAGAAAAAAGCTTATTTTCTATAAAACATTTTTGCTCCATATGGAATGCTAAAAACTATAATAAAAAACGTCATATGATATACGGGGTTTATCAGATATTTTGTGTTTTTAAATGGTTATGAGTTGTTCCATCAGCCCTTATAGTATTATTGTTGACGTTGTTTGTCTAAAACGTAAACCAATAAATATATGTTGTGTTTTTTTCTGAGCTATTAAAACGAAAAACCCTTTCTCATACCAACTTATTGAGCATTACGATATAGAGGCTACAGATTTTAAAAACGACGTTTCGTCTTTAACAAACCATTATCATTTTTTATATGGAACCATAAAATGAATAAAATGACATACCTTGTATTTAATAGATTGTACATCATTTTACATACAGGGTGTTTCTTCTTAGATGGTTTGGTGAGTTAACATAAGCAAAAACAAGCGTAGGATAAGTCGTATCCGCAAGGCCCCTTTTGTCGATGAAGTTGGCAAAAAAGTTGATGACCAAAAAAATTTCCCATCTTTAAATACAGAATTTATTAATTTTTTAAAAAACTAGCGTGGGCGAACTTGTACCTGTGAGGTCCTTACCTGAAAGCTTACAGTTGAGGAGCAAAAAAAACTTAAATAAACTACATCTTTCCTATACTTCAATCACGCTTGCTACTGTTTATGCTGCACAAAATTATACCATCACAATGTCTATGTCTCACATTTCATACCTTTAACTGCAAGGCTTCCTCCCCCAGACACACGCGCGTACGCCTAGCTATGCTACTAGTTTTACGGAGCATCTAAAAAAAAGCGTGTTAAAAAAAGAAACAATCGTGGGGGTATTTTTCAGAAGTGCATTTCACACGTGTTTAATGGCCGTTAAAAAATACGTGTCTCTTATTTTTTGATGTACTACAACATATTGCAGTTTAATCAAAATCGTCGAGGTACTAATGGGATAGTTTCCCATATAACATTTTTTGCCGGCGTTGTACATTTAATTTACTGGCATTGCCAACACTCTTTAATGGCAAGGAATTGGCAAAAAGGTATCAAAAAGACGCGAAAGTGGTCAATTGGCCGTTATTAGGACACGTGTTGCAGATAAAGTGATGGCATCTGTCATTAATAAGTTATTGGCAAAAAATGCGTTTAAGATGATGGCATCCATCATTAAGAAGTTATTGGCAAAAAGATAACAAAAAGACACGAAAGTGGGCAAATGCAGATACTCCCAAGCAGCAAGCTGACGTCTTATTGACGAAAATTGTCGCATATACTTTTTTTTAAAAGCTAAAATGATGCGATATTTTATTTGAAAATTAAAATAGGAAAAAACTCCTTACTGCATGCAATTTCCTTGCAATGCAAAGTACCATCTCTCGGAACACTGTCCAACTTGGAGATGCAGATTTTTACACTAGCCGAAGATATTTCTTTCAAAGCTAAGTGAGATCACCTACCGCAGACCGCTCTCGAATTATTTTTGTCTAATGGGTTTAGACGATAAAAAGCGAAGATATTGCAGAAACGTAGTAGTTTATTGTCCATTACGCCATCTATCGGTATGTCAAAAAAACTATTAAATATATATAATATTTTTATTAACACGTCTTTAAAACTTTTAATAAAGTTTTAAACAAAATGTTTACAGCTCCTAACAGTACTTGAATATCTTGCCTTCTCGTCTAGCCATCACCAATTAATCACACAACACACACTTATTAGGTAATGAATACATTTAATTATGTCTATTAAAAAACTCTTTTCTTTAAAAAAGAAACTAAAAAGCTAGAAAACCACGTAGAAAACAAATGCACAAAGGGGTCACCTTCGGTCGAAATTAACGTAGCTAATTTTACCATCATTTTATTTTTATTCGCTCCAAAATACATAATAAACATTTTGTTTGACCTAATTTTTATTTGCATGATTTTTAACAATACAATGTTATGAAAAGGCCATTTCCTTTAAATTATGTAAAAAACATAAAATAATGTTGTTTAGCTGCCATTATAAATAAAACAGATCAAAAAAATTGCTTTAATGTTAGTTAAATACCAATGTTAATAATATGGTTTAAAAAGTATGAATATGCGTTGAAGGTTTGCCTTCAAAAATCCAATATTTATTTGCCTGCAACAAAAACGCGTGCTTTATTTAATCAGGATTGGTAAGCCGCCATTTGTATGCTTGCCGGCAATTCGCCTGCATGTAAAATTTATTGGCAATTAAGTGTTTATTTAGGGTTGACTTTTTAATGCGTATAAGATGTTGGCATAATATTGCCACCAAGTGCCAATGCTTTACCATCAATGCCAATATGAATAATGTACATTGCCGGCAAATAGTGTTTGCTGGGTTCCTTGTTAGAAAAAGTATAGTATGCAACTCGCAGGGAATATTCATTTCTCTCTTCTATGCACTCGCCTAAGGATTGTGCTGCAAAAGTCATACACCTCAGAAATGAGTAACATTCCGTGCTCATTTCATAATATGCCATTTTTTAACACTTTTAGTATACAGGGTGTTTATTTAAAAACCTACCACTCAAGTTATCTGCGAAAAGAGACAGATTTGAGCTAATCGCCGATACACGTCGAGATATTTATTGAGGGGGAACGTTTTCTCCAATAAATTGGACGGTGCCCCTTCAACCCATTCCCCCTTAGGGCCACTACCCCAAAATTATTTAATGAGAAGGGGGTCGAGTGATACATCATTTTAAAGCTTCTGACGAGTACTTTATAATCCTAAAATATAAAGTCAATATCTTCACCTACTACAAAATAGCGATATATTTTAAAAATTATCAGAAATACCTTAAGCTGCGTCTAGCAACAATTCGCCAAACATCCGTCCAAACAAACTAACATATTTTCGCGCTCCTTTGATGCAAAAAAACGACAAGCTCTGAATCAGCGCGGAATCATTCGCTAAGCCCTTGAAACGACGTGAATTGCGTCCACGTCAACGTCCGCGCTATGTGAGGCTATGTGGCGCGCTAGTCGGCGCAGCAAATTGTTGCAAGTCTGGACGCAGATTAGATGCACTTAATAGAGAGATATGAGTGCTGCTGTAACGTCATGCGGTATTAACGTAAGCGCTATTATGACAGTTAAGTTATGCGCGATTCGATTTTTACGGTCGCTGGTGGTAATAACGTTACCGCATGGAGTAATTTGCGGGCAGATAACGCCGTGTGCTATTTAAAATAGCGAATAGAATTGCCATGCCCACAATATTTTTCTTTGTTTATTTTTTAAAGTTATATTATTTATTTCGACAATTTCTACAAATATTTGGGTAATAAAGCCACAGAGTAAAGATAAACTACTAATCTTTGCTTTTTTATTTTGGGATAAATGTCGCAGGTGAAAAAGAAACAAAAAGGTTAAGATTCTCGGCCGACAATAACCTGGCTTTACTGAGAGAATGTCTTAGTCAAAATTCATCCGGAAAAGAGGAAAAATGTACAGTAAAATGTGTTTGAAATAACGGGAAAAACTTTAGTATTCGCACATTAAAGGATCATTTGTTTTTGATTTTGTAAATTCGCAGACAGGTGTAATTAACCGTTCGTAATACGGCGTCTTCCATATCTCTAAAAACAAACACTAAATACCGTATGCGGTATTTAAATAGCGCCTTACGTAAATAACGAACGTAGGCGGTAACCAAAGTACCCATATCTCTCTATTGTGGTATTTTCTTAGAGCCTTTTTAAAAATCTAAAATGTATATTTTTTTAATGAAGCCCCGTGTTTTCTTATATTACCAATAAAATGATCTTTAAAAGAGCTTTAAGAAAATACCCCATTAAGTACATCTTACTTTATTAGTTTCGGAAATATGGATATCTCAATCAGGTATTAAAGACAGTAAAAAAAACACCCTGCTTTTCTATGCTATCCACCACGACTCTCTCCCCAGACCGGTTTCGCCTGCCTTACAGGAACTCATCAGTGAGGCTGTATCGAGTCGTGGTGAATAGCATAGAAAACAAGCGTCTACTTATTAGATAAGTTTCATTGTCTAGCGGTAGGATATTAAATCCTGCCGTTGATGCCCTACTGAAATCGCATTCAGTAAATACGAGCATCAATTGTAGCGGGGTGGCTATATATGTTTTCAACATATATATTCAACACAAAGAAAAAATTCCCTACTGTCTTGGTGTATTATATAAAATATTCTACTCACAAGCGCTTGTTTTCTATGCTATTCACCACGACTCGATACAACCTCACTGATGAGTTGCTGTAAGGCAGGCGAAACCGGTCTGGGGAGAGAGTCGTGGTGGATAGCATAGAAAAGCAGGATGTTTTCTTTTGACTGTCTTTAAAGGGAGTAGAATATTTTATATAATACACCAAGACAGTAGGGAATTTTTTCCTTGTGATTCATAACATATATAGCCACCCCGCTACATTTGCAGATAACTTGAGTGGTAAGTTTTTAAATGAACACCCTTATGTGCTTGGACTACTTTATCTTCATGATAATGATCACAAAAACAGCATTTTTTAACTGTCGTGAAAAAGATATTTGAGATATGTATTTTGGGTCCAAAGGGTAACTTTTAGCAAATAAAAAATATATTTGCAAGGGGCTATTTTGTTGACCGACTATGTCAATTAACACCACCACACCGTATCTCCTAGATTTAATAAGCCCGATACCAGAGCCCTCCAGTCAATAAACATTCATAAGCCCCCGGGGGTCGTTCGAAACGGTTCAAAGCGATCAAGATTTTGTCCCGGTGGGACAAGGCAATTTGTTAAAAGCTTCGCACGTGCCGCGCAGGAGAAAACAGTTACCGGCATCGATGGCACGTGTCGAACGCCGCACACGTCGATATATTGGACAGTGAACGTAAGGTTGATAGATTTGTTGATAGGCGAGCAGATTTTAAGGTAAGGTCCCGACGGCAAATAAGGCCCAACTAACGTTAAATGTAAAAAACCTCGAATAATTTAAGAAAGTTAGGCAGAATTTTGTCCATAAAGATTGCTTATTTATTGTAAAAATAAAAAATTAATAAAATTACAAAAATAAATATGGAACCAAATATAAAAATTATAAAAAGCCCTTTTTTATGGGCTTTACTAACCTACCATAGTAAAATAAGTCTCCAAAATATTATTTTTGTTTAAAAAAAAAATAATTAAAGAAACTTTTAATATTTCTTCTTATTCTAACCAGTCTTTGGTTTATTGGTAATTTCTTTTGGGCTTATTCTTTATTTAAGCATAGTTCCAAGTAGGGCTGGCAACCGAAACCGGTTTTTCGATTAACCGGTTTTCGGATAACCGCGGTTTTGGCTTTCAAATGCCGGTTAACCGGTATTTGAAAACCGGTTTTCGAATACCGGTTAACCGGTTTTCGAATATCGGTTAACCGGTTTTAAAAAGCGGTTTTCAAATACCGGTTTTTCGGATAATCGGTTTTCGAATACCGGTTTTTTGGATAATCGGACCAAAATCGAAAAGCTGTTCTTTGAATATCAATTAATAGGTTTTTGGTTGATTGCGGTTTATATCTAAAAAAGAAAAACCGTTCATTTTGTAAAATCGGATATTGTTTGACAGAATATACAGGGTGGTTCATTTAACCTTAGACAGGCAAATAACCAGAAAACGGCGCATTTTAGAAGAAAATGTTTCTAGTAAGAATTGTTTGAAATAGATGAGCAAATTTAATGGTATTATTAGTTTGTGATCTTGATTAAAATTTTATGGTCATATTCATATAAACTTTGTTTTTTCAAAAGGGAACTTCAATTTTTTTATTTAGATTCTTAATCTTCATACAAAAATGAGCAACTTTCATATAAAACTTTTTAAATTCGATTTCAATTTTAAAAGATATGTAACAAAATAAATTTTAAGAACCCATTTTTTAATATAGTACAAAAAATATTTATTTTTATTAAAAAGTATTTTTTAACATTATTAAATATTTTTAAATATGCTGGTTGAAAATAGTCATATTTAAAGTTTTGAGAACCGTTTTCAGTTTTCGGTTTTAAAGACCGTTTTCGGTTTTCGGTTTTAAAAACCGATTTCGGTGTATCGGTTTTGAAAACCGTTTTCGGTTTTTCGGTTTTAAAAACCGGTCTTAATACCGGTTTTTAAAACAGGTTTTAAATACCGATTTTTTTTCCGGTTTTTGCCAGCCCTAGTTCCAAGTCGAAAATCTATCTTTTAAAAGTAAGACATATTCTTTTGCTCTGTACTTTCTTCAGCCACTGGTCTTAGTATGTTCTGTAGCTACCTAAGCAGCACACAAGTATTCTTTTATTGACTTTTATAAGCAAGGTAGGGTAATAAGGCCTACGACCTACTTAAACAACAACAAAATACCTTTTTCCTTCCAAAACAAACGCAAAATTTTAAACAGCGATATCTAAAAATTCACAAAAAAATTACCTTATTTGTAAATAATAATAAAGTCCGAATACTTGTAGTTTTCTTTTGGCAATAATTATAAATCCCTAGGATAATACCGCACCCTGTCACAAATTCTTCGCTACAAAAAGAAGATAGCCTCCGCTTACTTCCCCTGATATGTATTGGTCTTACGCATGTTTCTCTGTTGGAAACCGCGAGTGGAGGAACTATATTAAACAATTCTTCAGAGCAGAAGCCATGGAAGTACCTATAAAAGCGATAGATCCCCCACAGCCCGACGATGGGCCAGAGAGGGAAGCCTTTCTGTAAGTGAAGGATCATTAATGAGACGAATCGCTCTTCTTTGAATAGAATCCAGAATGCTTAGGGTTGTGGGGGAAGCCATGCCCCAGATATGAGAGCAATACTCTAGAAATGAAAAATAGATTTTAAAATTGACATAAGAAAATTTTTAAAAATGTTAACATGTCCATTTTTCGCTTTTTCGCCCATGAAACGTAACTTTTGTTTTGCGCAGGTGATAACATTTGTGTATTCCTTTTACCTTGTAGAACCGTTCTGAACCATTCTCTTAACTGTCAATAATGTCAAGAACGGTTCTATAACATCAAAAAATGTTAAAAAATTGTAAAAGGAACACTCATGGTGTCGTTCCGGGCGGTTCTGGAGCATAAAAGGAATACACCAAATGGTAATCCATCCAGATCAGTGATTCCAATATCATCTTTAATTTTTAGGAATTTTTACTTTATATAGTTACTAGATTTAAGCGATATCCGCTCCACTAAACCGAAAATTTAAAAGATCACTTTTGCTAGATATTTATATAGTTCTCAGGATACAGAGACACCCTTTCAAAAGTAGAAAGACACGCGTTTTGGCTTAATGACAGTTTAACTGGAGGCTCAATGCGTAAAATAGAGCTTATTCGGTCATGTGACGATTTAAGCTCGTGTGCAAATAGAATTTAAATGGTCGATTTTCTGCTAGTTTGGATGAACTGTTTGTCTACTGTTGTTGTTCATTTGGATGGATAGTGTAATTTTGGTGAGAAAACTATAAAATTAATTTAAATCATAGGAGGGATTCGTGCTTTTTCTAGAAAAACGCACCAAGTGGGGTCATAAATAAAGCAAACGGCTCTTGTTTGGATTAAATCAAAATAATGAGTTGATAAACATGAAAAAATATTCTATATATGGTTTGATTTCGAACGCATATACATAGTATCATGATTAGAAAACAAATTTAATTTAAAAACTAAAACAATCCCTTTAACAGCACATTGAACTAAAAAGTTCAAAATATTTTTTAAAATTCTCTTTAAACAATAATGAATGAAAAATACTACTATTAATTTAAAAATGCGTCAGGCGCTCGATAACCGAAAATTAAGGCACAAAGCCAAAAATACTTTTTAGTTTGCTATATGGATGGTGGAGGGGAGGATAACCATCTTTTATCGCGGACAAGTTGAAAAAATGGCCATCGGAATGCAGCTGCATGCAAGTTGGGATGGCGCCACAGTAGCCAGTGGAGGGATTTTGGTATTTCTTTCCTTTTTTATTTTGTATCTATCTGTCCTTTTTCATTTTGTATCTCACTCTAATAATTCATACTCATTGGTTAAAAAAATCTCCTCTGGCTACTGTGGCGCCACCTTAAGTTGCTCTTTCGACGGACACTTTAAAACATTCAGATGGTTATCCTCCCCTCCACCATTCATAGTTTGCTATGAAGGCGTGTTTATTAGTTTTTTTCACCATATCTATTTTCCACTCTTTATTCCATTTTTGTCAAAAAAAAAAAAAAAAAAAAAAAAAAATAGCGCGTCGACGGAATTAGGATCTACGACCAGTGAATTCGACGTCAAGGAAGACCCGTCCTCTTATTCTTAGTAGACAGGAGAGTAACTTACAAACATAAATACATACATACCAGTGAAGATAATAAAAGCGTGGCAAAAAAAAACTTTCGTAATTCACGAAGAAAATACGTATGGAAAATTAGCTTTTCAAACTGGATTTCCGCGGAAGAGGGAGGAGAAGCGGTCTTTTCTTTGCAATTTCCAAAATAAAAATTTTCTTTGCCAGATTGTTAACCTAGAAACCAATAGCACCCAGTAAACTGGGTGGCCACGAAATTACTAACAAGTCTGTAATTCTTTTAAAAAGTTGTATGGTTGGAAAGGTTGCAATTTTTTTTTGTTTCAGTTTTAATGTGGCACTTTCGGTTTAGCCGGAAATACTCTTAACTGTGCTATTTTAAATGAACAACCCTGTATATTTTTTAAAATGGATTCTACAGGCAGTTCTAAGCAAATACATGCACCACACACTATGTCTATCCTAATTAGTTTTCAAGGTAATGTCGTTCGAAAATGTCATGTTAACCCAAGGTTAGTTTATATTTATAAGGTTGCGACATATCCTCAACTTTTAGGCGGTTCGAGGTCGGGGACGCAAGGAAGGGCACTCCACGAAGAAAAGTTGGCAAGACTGGGTAAAATCAAAGCTGATGATCAATCCAGTGGCGTCTAGAATTTGCGCATTTCATTTTGCATTGTTTTGGAAGTGATATTTGTTGAAAGATGTAATTCCAAATGTTTTTTATTTAAAGTAAAAGAATTTACAACTTAATAATAATTAAAAACTGTTGTGTAAACGGTTGTTCTACTAATACAATAAACAGTATATCTCCGGAACTGAACAAAATGGACGAAAAATGGAAGATGTGACGTCATAACACGTCAAAGCAATATGGCCGAATGTCGCGACTCTATATATAGACCGACTTTGATGTTAACCCCCATTTTTATTGATATAATAATGAATGTATAAAAATATTTTTTAAACTAACTTAATGAACCTGATTTTCTATCAACGTGAAAATCCAATTTTCGGTTTTACCAGAAGTGCTACAAAAATTTTTTGTGGAAATAAAGAACTTCAATAATTTACATGAAAAGCACCACCTTAAGCCCAAAATATAAAATTAACACCTATTTTCCAATCTTTGTTAATTTTATCCTATCTCTAAACCCAATAGTTTTTGAGATAATAATGGTAAAATTATCAAAAAAAAAAAAAAAAAACGAACAAAATATCGTGGGCGTAGAAGCTGAACCCTTTAAGTCCATTTTTTGACAAAATAAACATAACCTCATATATAGGTCCATACAGTACTTTTGCTTCAAGCAAATAATCATTTAAGCATTGGTCATTGACCAATAGACCTTATGGACGAGCCGCTCAAAGAATATTTGCTTGAAGCTAAAAGACTATACTGGTTAAGCAGGTAGGTATTGGGATATCGTCGAATAAAGCAACAAAAAAGGATGTATGTGACTAATCCAATCAGATGTTTACATGCAGGTATTCACGTTAGATTGTCTTTTTTCTTTACATTGCCTATGTGTTATGTTATTTAGCTGATTCTGTAGACTTATAGATGAGGCTATCCCATAGATAACCTACATTTAGATCCGCAGTGGTAAGAAGCATTTTTCGGATTTTTACGACCTCGCGCAGTGGGTGGACGAACATGCGCACCTAAAAGCCGTGGCAAAATACAAACACCAGCACCCCGTACCCTTCGTCCGCGGTCTGACCGTGACGCTCATTAGCTACCGTACTCCACACAGAAAACCAGGACGCCGTCGATAAAGTCTTTTCGATAATGCGGATAGTTTGTTTGGGGCCAGGTGCGTTTACCCTCATCTTGCTTGCGTACAAACTGGTTTTTTCGCCCATGAAATGTAACTTTTGTTTCGCGCAGGTTATAACATTGGCAATTCATCGAGATCAATGGGCTATCTTTATTTTGTCAAAAGGTAGACTAAAAGGTAAAGGGTTCTGCTTGTACGCCCACGATATGTTTTTTAGAAAGGATTTATCCGTGATAGCTTTGGAGTAGCTGAAACCGATTGAACTTCATTACATTCCACATCTGAAAATCAATCAAATCTAATCTGCTCACAGGTAAGATTCGTTGGATTAACATATTTAATGGCACGTTTTGCAGCTTAAGATGAGCTTTTGATAAATAATATGATCGATCGACTGTCAAGTGCGACACGTGTCGATGAGCTATTCGGTCACGTGCCGCTACTCACCTGTATGCGATTTTATTTTGTTTAATTTCTTCCCACGCTGAATTTTTAACATTTTTTTTATTTATATCTATATTTTATCATTTTTAAATGTATACCTACAAACAACTTTTTACAATGCCTTGCAATAAAAACGAGCCACACCGTAAAATTTAATTTTTGTACACTTCTAAAAATCCTGAAACAACTCAATTTTAATTTTTAAGGAGACACATTTTTGTGTCTACATTTACTATTTTAGTGTTATTCCCTTCCCCCACCATCACAAACGTCAAAAAGTTTAAATGAAAAAGGAAGTTTTGGGACACCTTATCTTAAAGGGTTTCAAATTCTCTCTTTATTAGTTTTTGTTTTTTTTTAATCGGGCTAGTAGTTTCCGAGAAAATTGATCCTAAATATCAGGTGTCCCTAGCTGGAGACTCACACCTGTACTTTTTTAAATATCAAAATAAAATTTAAAACGTAGGTATAGGACGTAAAGGTGAATAGTTTTACGAATTTGCAGTTGTTTTCCATCACTTCCTGTTTAGCCGGAACCAACCGTTACTTTTTTATTTTAAATAGAACACTCGGTATATTTTTACCGTTTTGAATAGAAAATGACAGTTCAAGTATAATGGGTGCACTCAGGATTACTCAGCCGCTTAACCGCTAGGTAAGCGAAGTGTCAAAACTGTCAAAATAAAGCCATCCTATTAGTTTAATTTGACAATTTCGACACTTCGCTTACCCAGCGGTTAAGCGGCTGAGTACTAAGCGGCTAGTACTTCTGAATGCGCCCACTTTTTGTGCTACTTTTCTAATCTTTAAATATTTTTAAGAGAAAAGATTAAATTTTAAATAAATTTCTTTTTTTTAGTTCTATAAGCTGTTAAGATTCATGACCTTATTTTAAGGTCACGCTGTATATAAAAATAGGCATAGTTCAAAAAAGCGCATTTGTGTGTGTATTTTTTAATAATTAATATCAACAAATAGGTACGTGTGTAAAAACATTTTTTAAATAAATTTAAGAAATGTCGGATTTTTTCGTTTTTAATAGCCCCTACACCCCTAAATCCGATCAACATGTGCCATTTTGGCTTTCGCCCTGATCTGAAAAATTATGACAATTAACGAATTGCAGAGTCATTTTTTCAGTGGGTAGGTAACAGTTGGCTGAAAATATTTTCTGTAGGGTATGTTCGAAATTTATTTAAATTTATTATTAAAAATGTTGATAATATTTTTAATAACTTAAATTGTCCCTAAACTTTTAAGATTATTAAATGCTCGTACTGTTTGCCAAAGAAAATCTAGGTTTCCAATCAAATCTTTATTTTTTTTCTGTGAATTTGAACACATTTTATTGACAAATCCAAAATTTTGCTAAATAATCTGTATTCTACAATTATTTTTATGCAAGAATGCCGCTAGAAAAAGGCAAATATATTTAGGAAATTTGACGATATTTTTCTTTTAATCTACAAAAAAAAAATACAAATAGAGAATTCAAAAGAAACTTAAACCTTCTCTAAAGGAGCGTGGCGCACTAAAAAAATCTATTTTTTTCGTAATTTCAAAATAATTTTTTTGTTGGCTTAAGGCTTTTGAGGGTAATAGCATCTAGTAGGTATACTAGGTGTTAGATCAAGTCTTTTAAGTAAGTTTTAATGTGTTGAAGACTTTGTTTAAAATGACTGCTGGCTACTTAAATATGAAAAATATTAAAATTTATAATTTTAGTAATTTCTTTTCTGTCTACAAATAACTAGTAAAACGAGTGTGTAAAATATTTTAATAATAATGGGACTTTCGTTATTACAATTTGCTGACAAGCAAGGAAGGGCAAAACCGACTATAAAAAATTTAAATACTAAAGTGAGAAACTAAATTAGGCATATTAATCCGTTAAAAATTACGAACAATGGAATATGTTAATAAATTATTTTGTTGGGCATGTTTGAGCCCTATCTATTTAGCGATCCAAAATGTGAAATTTGAGGTTTGAAAAACAGCTTCAAATTTGTCAGTGTAAAACCACCCCTGTATACTTGAAATAACTTCTCTTTATTTTATTTTACTGCTGACCAATTATTGTGAATTAAATTAAAGAAACGACCTCCAAATGCTGATGTTGAGGTGCTAAATATATTTATGTAGCAATTAGTAACCCTGAAATTTTAAACTCTTTATATTAATTTCAGTATCTTTGACCAAATATTAAATACCTATGACCAATTTTCTAATTGTTACTAGCTTTCAGAATTTGTAAACTCGTCAAGAGAAACCCCCTTAAAAGGTATTAAAAGTGTTCTTATTTATTTATTTATTTATTTATTTACGGGCAAAACCCATTTACAAATTTACAATGTTTACAAATAAATTTAATATTCACAATAATTAAAGTAATAAATATACATAAGTTGCACTAATAATAAATAATCTAATATTATCACATTAAACATCACAGTTCAAGACGTATCACATTTTTTAAATACATTAAAGGTGCGTTTCCTATGAAGCGGCGGACGCACGCAGCTGACGCACTTCGTCTGACGCACATGGTCGGAACAAGTTTTATGTTTTATCTCGCGCGTCAGTTATGTGCGATCTTTGGTAAAAAGTGGATAGAAATAAAATTTATCATGTGCGATAAAAACAAGCGCTTATTGTTATACCTATTATTGGAAGAAATCGATGAAGAGGAGGAAATATTAATGCAATTAAAAAATTCAGAAAAAATTGCTGATCGCCATCCCATGTTTAAGAGAAGAACTGAAGAGGGATTTTTTAACATTCTTATAAATAAACATTTGTTAAAGGATGAGAAAAAATTTCGGGAATTTTTAGGCTAAACATTGCTCAATTTTATTATATTCTGGATATAATAAAAGACGATATAACGAAAAATTCGTCAAACAGTTATCCGTATCCCATAACCCCAGATGAAAAACTAGCTGTTACTTTGCGGTATGTATTTTTTATTTATTCATATTTAGGGCATAATAGATAGGTACAAATATATCATAGATTTTCATATTAATTAAAACCATGTACATAAAAATCTTGCAATTTTGATGGTATTGGCTGTACTGGCGTAACTGAAGGTGTTGGCGTAACTGGCGGTGGTGGTGGTGAAGGCGAATAGAAAAACTACTGCGGGTATTCGAGTTTGATGGTGAAATTTGAGACGTATTGATAGTAGGAATGTTATTTCGTTCTTTGAAATCAATAATCATTTTTAAAGTTTGCAATTTTACTTCGTTTTGGATCTCCCGTTTGAATTTTTTTACGGACATA
Source organism: Listronotus bonariensis (assembly GCA_014170235.1). NCBI lineage: Eukaryota > Metazoa > Arthropoda > Insecta > Coleoptera > Curculionidae > Listronotus > Listronotus bonariensis. The sequence continues at coordinate 34,002 of JACEGR010006465.1, read as the reverse complement.
GCAATACTTTTAAAAACACATCGATTTCATCCTCGTTTGTATCAGTTAACGAATTTAGAATTTTGGCTCGTTCGTTTTGCCTCTCCTCCATCATTCGAGTAAGATTGTTATTAAATTTTTGTCTCTTGCTTGGCTGTGAACTTAAACTGTCAATTGGAGTGTTTCGTTTGCGAGTCAAACAAGGAGCTTCAGAGGTAGATGGTCCTTCGGAGGTGGAATGTCCATCATCAATCTCCTGAGGTGAACGAGATGTTTCTTCAATCATATTTATACTTTCGGTAGCCATAGTTTCTTCTTCATCTTGGCTTTCTTGCTCTTCGATGTTTGATGTACTTCTATATTAAAAAGTGCCGAATTATTATAAACGATCAAAATCTATAAATCATACTTACAGTCGTTTATGGTCCACTTTTTCTAGAAAAGACAACATTTCAAACAGGGGCCAAGGCTTTGATTTAGTGGTAGCAGATCCGGTTGAAGCCTTTCCTTTTTTTTTCTTTTTATATAACTGTCCTTCATGTTCCGCCATCTTTTTTACAGTCTCCCACTGCAAAAAAATTGAACAATAATATAAAAAATATATGTATTTATGCTTTTTGCTACAAAAAAGGTAACGAGTATATTTTTTACAGTTTCATGGCGACCGGCGAATCGTACCTTTGGCCTTTGCATTTAGAATATCTCCTAGTTATATAAGCAAAATTGTACAAACAACACTTTCCGTTTTACGCCAGAAATTAATGCCAATCTTTTTACCACCAGTGACACAAGAAGATTTAAAAAGAAAGGCTGAGGTATTTGGACATAAATGGAATTTTCCGAACTGTTGCGGAGCCATAGACGGCAAACATATACGAATCTTTTCTCCCATGCGAACTGGATCGTTGTATTTTAACTAGAAAAACTTTTTCTCCGTCGTTTTACTCGCAGTTGTCGATGCCAACTACAAATTCATAATGATTGATGTTGGATCCTACGGCAAAGAAGGCGACAGTGGAATTTTTGATAAAAGCAATATTGGAAAATATTTTAGAAGTGGAAATATGTTTCCGCCGTCTTGTAGCCTACCAAACTCAGACATTATGGTTCCCTTTGTTTTAGTAGGTGATGAAGCATTCCGATTACATACACATATGATGAAACCCTTTTCTAGACCAGCTGCAAGTACTAATAATCACAAAGCTGTTTTCAATTATCGACTTTCCAGGGCCAGAAGAGTTTCTGAAAATTCATTTGGTTTGCTGTCTCAAATTTTTCGCGTATTCTACACGCCGATTGCTTTGAAGCCAGAAACCACCGATAATTTAATTATTGTAGCATGCTGTCTACATAATTTTCTTAGAGAAGCATATTTAGAATCTCAAAATAAACCTTACTACGAATTTGATCCTACTGAGCTACCACCGTCAGAAAATTTTATTCCGTTAGCTAGAATTGGAGGTTTTGCAAATATTAACGGATTTTCTGTAAGAGATTTATTCATGGATTACTTTAATGGGGACGCAGGATCTGTCATGTGGCAAAATCAATATATTACTAGAACTACGTAGAAATATATGTATGTGCCTACATCTTATAATAAACATTAAGAAAACGTTTTTAATTTTTTATTATTCATATCTTACCTGATCTTCCTATCGACTCTGCAACCTCTTTCCATGCATTATCTTTAACTAATTGGTTTTTGTACAATGGATTTGCCAAGTCAAACAAACAAGGGAATTTCGATACGAATTCTACTAATTTTTCGTCTTCTGTACATGAAAATAGCACTTTTGCATTGTTAACAGACATGATACACGTAAATTTTCGCTTTTTACAAACACAAATCACAAAAAATGCGATACTACCCCATAGACAAGTTATTATAAGGGGAACTACCCGATGCTGCGGCTGCCGCCAGACCGATCGAAGAGAGGTACTGACGCAACCACCGGTCTCGATCTCCGTCAGCCGCACAAAACGCACAGCGGCAAACGCGCCAAAGAAAACGATTACATTTAATTTTCATTGTTGCATACACTTCCGTCTGACGCAGTTCGTCAGCCGCGTGCGTCCGCCGCATCATAGGAAACGTACCTTAAAGGAGAAACTAAAAAGTCTTTGTCTACTCTACTTCCATTATTAAGCATTCTTATGATAGGAGAAAATCTGCCGTAATTAGTTCTATGAAAATCTACAGCAAAAGATACTGTTCTCATGTGTTCCTCGGCGGAACCCGAAAATTGATTTTATTTAAAAGGCTTTGGCAATCAATGTTTCCATTAATCAATTTAAACAGAAAAAAATATCAGACTTGATTCTGCGTTCCGCCAAGGAATCCAAGACCATTCTATGCCTTCGAACATCATAGGATTCCGGGGGAAAGTTAAATTTAAATGAAATAAACCTAGTGTACCTTTTCTGTACTCTCTCGATGTTTTGTATATGTACTGCATAAAAGGGTGACCACACACAGGAAAGGGACTCTAAGTTTGATCTGACAAGAGTTTTATAAATATTGTTCAAACTATTGATGTTACGGAAATCCCTAGTGTTTCTACACACAAAACCCAACAACTTTAAAGATTTGTTTACAATATGTTCATAGTGGATATGGAAGTCTAATTTAGTATCTAAGTGTAAACTTAAATCACAAATGGTGTTAACCCTTTCTAAAGGCTCCCCATTTATACCATAAACATAAGTGAGTGGATGCTGCGACCGATGAAAGGTCATTGTTTTACATTTTTTTACATTTAAATCCATCCTGTTTCTATCACACCATACACTCACTCTACCTAAGTCATCCTGCAAGTTTATAGCATCTTGAAAGCATTTTACTGGTACAAATAATTTCAAATCATCAGCAAAAAGTAGGGGTTGTGTGAATTGGATTTTCTTTCTAAGATCGTTAATGAAAATACTAAAGAGATAAGGACCCAAATAACTACCCTGAGGGACTCCCCATGTAACATGCACCTCTTGTGATACAAACTGTTTTTCTATTATTCAAATAAGATTTTAACCATTTAAGCAATGTACCAGTAAAACCAAAGGCTGGCGCGCTTGTGGCTGCTCCGGTTGTATCGGTAGCATCGATCTCCGGAGTTAAGCAGTGAAGTGCGCGCCCATAACTGGATGGGTGACCGGCGTTGTCGGTTTTAGGCAACGGCACGCGGTGTTCTGCTTGGGGGTGAACGAACGGACCGAGCAGCAACCATCCAAGTTATGGAATGAATGGTGTGTGAATGGGAAGGAGTAGGGGTCAAGGTACAATAAGCCTTCAGGCTGCAGTGCACCACCTAGGGGGACGGTCGTCGGACCTGGGTGGGATGACCCCGAAAGGGCAAAAGAAAAAAAAAAAAAAACAAAGGCTTCTAGTTTTTTTCCTAAAATATGATGATCAACAGTATCAAATGCCTTACTAAAGTCGGTGTACACAGCATCTACTTGACACCCATTCTCCAAGGCATCTAACACTGCCTGTGTAAACAACAACATATTTGTTGTTGTGGATCTGCCATCGAAAAAGCCATGCTGTTTCTGAATCATAATAGACATAATTGGGTGTTTAATGTCACAATCACAAACAATTTTTTGAAAAGCTTTGGGATTGTACTTAGTTTGGAAATTGGTCTATAATTTGTAGCATCAGAGTAGCTTCCGCTCTTATGTATAGGTGTGATATAACTTTGTTTCCATCGTTCAGGAAAAACACCACTCTTAAGTGATAGGTTAAAGAGTAAATAAAGGGGCTTCGAAAGAGAATACACACAATTTACCAGTAAACCAGGAGGCACATCATCAGGTCCAGGACCAATACCTTGTTTTAAATCTAAAACATATTGAAAAACCCATCCCCACAGAAATTGAACAATCCTGTAAATTTAGAGAACTCTCACTCTCAGGCAAGTATTCACAGTCACCACTCGGTTTATAAACACTTTCAAAGTGTGTTTTAAAAATATCTACAATTGCTTGCCCATCTGTTCCTGTTACATCTTTTAGTTGTATATTGTTTGGAATGCTAATATCCCCCTCTTAGAGTTTTAAAAATTCCAAAATTCTTTAGGATTACTATTTAAATTATTTTCAACATTATTAACATAATTTATATAACAATTATGCTTTAACGTTTTACACTGTGATCTCAAACGAGAAAATCTCTCATAGTGACACCACAGATGAGTCTTTTTATATTCTTTGTGACACATCTTTTCTCAAAAATATTACTTTTGAGCTCATCCGAGTAACATCTAGGAAATTTGGGATTTTTGAGACGATTAACAGGAACATACTGGCTTATTCCCTGATATAGCAGATTATAAAATGCATTTACTGCTTCATTAACATCCTCAGTGGAACCTAATACATTATTCTAATCAACTAAATGGTAAAAATTGTTTAACATAACATAATTTGCTCTTTTATAATCATAATATTGAGTGTCATACTGTAAGTTTGTAGACCGCACTGAAATAGGAACACCAATAACAAGGGCAGGATGATGCTGATCACTGATCATTCATTTCATTACTGGCCCAGGGACTAAGTATATTAATTTTTAGGTTCAACTTCATTGTTAATATTATAGTTTAACATTTTTTTATACTACAATATTCCGTCTTCTAACTATTTAACATTTTTAATGGTGCCATTTTTTTTGCTGTTTCGGAACAAACCCTCTTCGTTGCCGAAATTTCAAGACCATTTCTTTTCCTTCATTCTGCCTGTCATCAACAAAAGTCGGCGCAAGTCGGTTCGGTTCTGATTAATGACGAAACTTAATTAAAAGTGAAATTAGAGTAACATTTCTACGCGGGAAATGCCGGAAAACGCACCCCTTCGAGTTTCACTTGTTTCCTTTTGTTTTTCGACGTGTTTCTGTAACCTTTAAGAACATGATTTCGGTTGACATAGTTTAGTTTAACAGTTTATTTACAGGGGTAGTTTGATATTAAAAGCTAATGATGGTATTAAAGAAGCTCCACAAAAGGCATATACAGATTGGCCAACGGAAATCTTAGGTCTAGCATCAATTTTAAGAGGCCTACAGGCGATCAATATTATTGGGCAAAAATTGTACAGTAATATTGCTAGTCGTCCCCAAACAGTGCAATACAGAGTTTCTTTATGAGAAGGGGTTTAGACATAAGCAAGACCGGTAATAGCTTTTGTCAGGGACGTGAGGGTGTGAGAATTACGATTTCGGTTGGCAGTTCTGTTTAAAGTTGGTAGCACTATCAGCTGATGACAGAGCCGTGCCTTGTCGAAGCTTTGTTTGGTAAAAACTGTGGAAATTTGCCATTTTCATTTTGGTTGTATATTTTGCAAGGATTTCCAGTTGTTAATGTTTTTGGTTAGTTTAGAGACTTCACATATTATAGGTTCGGACTAGTTTTATTTCAGAGATTTTGATAGTGTTTAGTCGAATAGTTTTCAGTCATTCGTGTTTTTATATACATATGATACAGATGAGTGTCCGCTAATTAATGGTACACAAAAAATCTCAGATTATGCGAAATTACCCATTTAGGATTTAAACAAACATACCTATATCCAAAACTTAATGCGATAAGGAAGATACGGGGTGTTAAAGGGATATAAATATTTTTATTCATGCATTTCGATCATTTCTGATATGTTTACTTACTAGTTTACATATATACAGAGTAGTACCAAAAAATTGGGTACTTTTAGAGAATTTTAAATAGTGTACCCATCGCCCTTTAGTCTACACACAAAAATTAATATTCGATCTGAAAAGCTAATGTTTAAAAACCCATAGATACCGTTTTATTAAGATATTTAAAAAGGGGGAACAATTATTGAAATAAATTTACTTTTTCTTTTTACTATGACAACCCCCGTATTTTCCTTATTATAAACTTTTGGATATTAGGTATGTTTGGTTAAATCTTAATATTTTGGCATAAGGAATCTGTGGTTTTTCTGTGTACCATTCATTAACGAACACCCTGTATACAAAGTTTTTAAAATGGTTTTTGACTTACGGAACCATGAAAAATGTTTTGCTCTGCCAGGTACCTCATCGTCCTGTCGTCGCTTTGATAATTTTTAATTTTCAATATTAAAACCACATTTATGTTTTTGTTTTAAGTTATGCCTATTATAATAATCCAATAAATTTTGTTTACAACATACGGTTCTTTTTTGTTTTCTCCTTAATTCTACGCCACTGATCTGCCTAAAATCAAACATGGCCGAAAATGGCCCGACTTGACGTCACAGCCGCGCTAGCCAATATGGCGAATGTCGTGACCTTATCTCATCAATCGACTTTGAGTGCAATATAGACGCGCATTAAGTGTGACGTCACAAGACGTTGACGTTTTTTACCCCCAAGAACATACCTATTAGAGGCAGTCTTGCCGCTTAGCTGTGCAAACAATCGCATGGTTAAAAAGCAATAAACTTTAGCTCTGCATAATCATAAGGGTACGCAGGACCAAAAGCGATAGATTATACTCTTGTCATATTTCCTTCTCATGCGTTTTTTCACACTGCTATAAAGGCTGACTCTAGAGTGTATATTTTTGAGGCTTTCAATGGAATCCAAACAAACCCCTCTACCCCCTCGCCTCTTCATAAAACAAACAAAGGTTTCTATGGAAAATATACTTTATTTTTCAGTTTTGTTACATTAGTGGCACTATTTAAGATATTTTATATTAGTTTTATCAAAATGGATTACGAGGAACCCTTCAGCATTAATATCATGGATTGAAGTTCGTAAAAATTATACTTTTGTTCACATAGTTAGGTTAGGTGAATGAATATCACAAATAAACACGAAAATTTATAGTCACAGTGTCACAAATAGCCGACACTAGTCACAAACACTTTAATACACACAAAAACTCACATAAATCGCGTTATTTTAACTCTCATCACGAATTCCCATAATAAAAATCTATAGTTTGGATTCCTTGCCTGCGTCGTGACATCAGAACAATGGCTATATTTAATATATTGCACAATAACTAGTTTTGTTTTGTAACTACTGGTTAAAACATGGATAAGAAAAAAGTAACTGCTTGAAACATGTTTGAAAATAAGAAAACCCTCTAATTTCTTTCTCTATTGCTTTTGAACCCATATTTGTGTAATTGCTTTTGTAAAACAAATACTCTTTCGTATTTCAAAACTGAGATAATTGTGCAATATAACCCACACACGGCTCAATAAATCACTATTGTACAATAAAAATCAAACTGTTTTTGATTGACACAATATATTGTACAAGCTCTCAATATAAACAACAAACGGTCAATAATATTGTATAATATGGAATATTGTGCAATAATATTGATCGTCTGTGGACCGCTTTAGGCGATGAACCAATAGGCTCTTAGCTCCTAAGGTAGCAAATTCTCGGTGTAGATAAATTGAATTTTCTTCCTTTTCTTTAAGTTTTTCCGAAAATTGCAAGATTTTCTGTAATAATGCCAAAATTTACATTTTTGTGGAAATGCCCGCGAAATTATTTAAAACTCCGCATAGACCTATGACGTAATTGGAGTGTGGCTACGTCACAAAAGATACAAGCGACGACATTCCTTTTCTATTGCCTTTTCCCTTGTTATTTAACGTGGCACTTTTTACATAAGCATAACATTGTGAAGTTGTTTGAACTCGCAAATTGTAGAATACATTTTATTCAACTTCAAAAATTGTTAACAAACAAACTATAGACAATTTTGTAAAAATTTTAATTTTCCGGGTTGGTGACGTATTTAACTATAAATTAAAATAGGTTTTAACCATTGTGAAATTTTGGCTTAGAGCCTATAATAAAATGGTATTTACCAATCGGTTATGTTGATGTTTAAATTATGAAATTATTGAAATATGACAGGTCTTGGTCGGTGGGGGGGATTAAGAACTGTCATGCTAAATCGTGTAATTATTTATTTAAATTTGTGACGCATCCCTATTTATGCAGATTGGTGTATAACGAATATGTAAAATATGCCCCGTTTACTTGCTTATTTTTTTATTTTTAAATAATTAATCCATTATTAAACCAAGTTTATTAAATGATACACTTTACAGGCTATATTTTTGCCAGAAAACAAAAGCCAATGATCTCCATAGCGACCTCACAAGGTGAAACGAATTGGAAAATCAGGGACGACTGTCGATTCTTCATTACGATTGTCCTGTATCTGAACGATGGCACGTGCTGGTCACGTGACACCTGCTAGCGTAAAATTTGCTTTTTAGTTACAGTAAATTTAAACAACTTTATCGTAATACAACATGTTTAGTATTTTGGTATAAAATTACCAATATCCTTATCAGGATAATGAAATGATGAGGCTATTTAGCAGATAATACGAAAATTAGAGTCAAATTTTCTTGTTATCCGTATTCGTGGAGTGATTTAAACCGTATTCAGAAGTGACGATATAAACATAAGAATCAAGCATCAATTTTAGGCGAAGAACCAATTCTAAAACGGTATTTACCAATCGGTTATGTTGACGTTTAAGCAATGAATTATACGTCAAAGTTGTCACCAATTATTACCGCGGTTATAATTGGTTGAACGTCTAAAATTGATGAAGAAAAGGTAGGTTTTCAAACCATTGCGTCACAGCGCAATCAGGGCCGTATTATCCATTAGGCTGACTAGGCTACAGCCCTACAGCTTAGGGCGCCATGAAAAAATAGGCGCTAGACAGGGGAGTTTTTAAAAAGTTTAGTTTGAGTGGGCATTTGAAATAGGCGCGAAAAGAAGGGAATAACCTTTTTTTTTTTTTTGGTCATCAAATTTAATTCCGGTTGGTAAAGTTAGGTGTCTGGCACTCAAAATAGGCGGTACAGAGGAAAAGGAAAGAACCTTTTTTTGTATTTGCTCTTCAAAAATTTTTTGGTGGAAAACAGGCGCTCCGGGAGTTCTAGCCTTGGGCGCCTCAAACAGTTAATAAGGCCCTGAGCGCAATAAGCTTTTAGGTTATGAATATGATTTTAATTTTTTAAGGTTAATATGTAGCTACTTCAGTTTACACTGAATATAAAAATAAAATCACTTGCCATTTACATCCATGGTAAATGTTCCCAAAAAAGCCACAGGTTCCAAGTTCAAATTCCAGATAAGTAACAATTTTTTTTTCTTTTTATTTTTTTTCTTCATAATTTTTTATAATTTTTTTTTATTTTTACTTTTTATTGTTCCTAATTTAGTTTTCAGACAAATCATTTTCCACTTTTTAAGAATTTTAAGTTATATCTAATTGCTGATTTTTATGCTGACGATGACGTCATAAAGTTTTTCCTTTACTTTTCCTGCCTAACAATATTTTTTTATTGTGTTTTTTGATGTTGTAAAATATTGGGTTCATGTAAGAAAATATTTTTAGAATGTGTCTTTTTATTGATAGGCCTTTGATAAAGAGGCAATCCAGCCACGAAACGTTGAAATATGTAGATACAATAGTGCTTTTATTTGTCTGTCCCCATCTTGCTATACTAGTCCAAATTGTTTTTCCAAAGGGTTCTATAAGCCAATATCACATATTAGACAATAAAATTGTTAAGGTTAGATTAACTTTAAATATTTTTTTTATAAGCAAAACTCCCGTCGGCGGCATCTACCGATAAAATATGTAAAAACCGCCGGTTATAACAAAATAATTAAAATTTTCGGCGGTTTTCATATATGTAAATATAAAAAAACGCCGGACGGCGGTTTTTTCTTATAATTGAGCAAAATTCCCGGCGGTCGCTTAGCCAGTGCCTTTAATTAAAAGCATGACCAAATGCACTTTTGTGTATGTAATTTCTCACTTGGATAAGATATAAAAAAACTATTTAAGCCAAATTGTTGGTTATTGGTCATTCATTTTACGTTTTGCTACTACCTCGTATATTTTTCTTCATATCTAATACAATTGAGCAAAATTTTTATTACCAGTTTTGCTCTTTAGGTAGAGTACACAATATAATTTTACTTTTTAGGTACTTGACTAGCTAAAATTGCTTTTTACAAGTATCTCTTGTTATAACCACGTAAAGCAGGGTATTACTATTGAAGTATCGCAGGTATAGTTTATTTTTCTTTTGGAAAATTTCCCCGTAGATTTAAACTATTTTTTAATTAAACTTTGATGACGAAAAATGTAATTAAATTACGGAAAACCGCGGAGACGCAATAAAGATGAGAAGTCAAAATTAAACCATTCTACAAAAAAGTATAGGGCCCAGAGATATGATGCATGCCCCCTAAACACGAATTCGTGGCCAGAATTCAGCCTCAGATCACAATTCTAAAAAAATACGAAATTTTGTCAATTTTCTGCTATTTACTGGTGCTAACATTTTCATTATTTGAAAAAAATAAAGTGCCTGTTCAAAAAAAAAAAAAAATAATAATTTTCTTGTATACCCAGCAAACACTATTTGCCGGCAATATACATTTCTCATATTGGCATTGATGGTAAAGCATTGGCAATTGGTGGCAATATTATGCCAACATCTAATACGCATTAAAAAGTCAACCCTAAATAAACACTCAATTGCCAATAAATTTTAAATGCAGGCGAATTGCCGGCAAGTATACAAAAATGGCGGCATACCAATCCTGATTAAATAAAGCATGCCGTTTTGTTGCAGACCAATAAATTATGGATTTTTGAAGGCAAACCTTTAACAAATATTTATACTTTTTAAACCATATTATTAACATTGGTATTTAACTAACATTAGAGCAATATTTTTGATCTGTTTTGTTTATAATGGCAGCTAAACAACATTATTTAATTTTTTTTTACATAATTTAAAGAAAATGGCCTTTCCATAACATTTTATTGTTACAAATCATGCAAATAAAAATTAAGTCAAACAAAATGTTTATTATGTATTTTTGAGAGAATAAAAATAAAATGATGTTAAAATTAGCTAGGTTAATTTCGACCGAATGTGACAAATTCAAATTTCCCGCTTAGCCGAAATACAAGATTTGACGATTTTGACAGATCAAGAAAAATTGCTTTTGTTTGACCGCTTTGTGCATTTCTAGCTTTTTTGTTTCTTTTTTAAAGAAAAGAGTTTTTAATAGACATAATTAAGTGTATTCATTACCTAATTATAGTGTGTGTTGTGTGATTAATTGGTAATGGCTAGTCGAGAAGGCGAGTTATTCAAGTAGACTGTTAGGAGCTGTAAACATTTTGTTTAAAACGTTTTTAGTTTGTAGTTACTTAAAAATATAATATGAAGTTAGGGAGTTGCCTTATTAAAAGTTTTAAAGACGTGTTAATAAAAAATATTATATATATTTAATAGTTTTTTTGACATTTAACTTCTTTAAAATATTTCTCCCTATGTTTTGGATCTGAAAATTGAGTGTAAGTGTCTCTTGAATACTTACTATTAAGTGTTTTCTTTTGATTTACTATCTTTTTTTAAACATACCTTTTATTTTTTATAGTTTATTGTTACTGTATAAAAATTTATATTGTGTAATTTTTTTAATGACTAAGTTTTCCTGCCTTTATTCTCATTTTTTCCGATTTCAAAATGTTAAATTTTATTTAACTTTTAGGGCATTTAACTTATAAAACTTGCAATACTTATTTAATGATAAAAATATAAACGCATTTTTTCATCATAACTTATTAATGATGGATGCCATCACAGTATCTGAAACACGTGGCCTAATAACGGCCAATTGCCAACTTTCGTGTCTTTTTGATACCTTTTTGCCAATGCCTTGCCATTAAAGAGTGTTGGCAATGCCAATAAATTAAATTTACATGATCGGCAAAAAATGTTATATGGGTATTTTCATGAATATTTAAGTTCTTTAGTATGACAACATGTATCAAATTTTAGGCAAGAAAAGACAAATATAAATGTCAAACTAAGAGATGGGCGCAATTTTCAAATACTCATAATATGATTTTTAAAATACCTCCATTTTGTAGTAGGCAAAGGTATTACTCTTTCCATCAGGGGCTTAGCGCCGTATCAGCCGTATTAATGATACGGGGCCCCCGCGCTACAGGGGCCCCCAAACGCGTGTAAGCAAAAATTAAGTGCTGAAAAACTGTAAATCTGTCCCTAAATTAGAAAACAAGGGCCCCTCTTTTTGTTCTATAATAATTTAAGGAACAAAAAAGCAATGTTGAAAAACAATATTCTTCGGAAAGGGGGCTCTTTTTTTGGTCTTCAAAATTTTTTTGGGCCCGCTAACTCATTATAATACGGGGCCCCTCCAAGGTACGCTACACCACTGCTATTTATTTGATTTTTTTAATGCTGGTCTACTCTCAGTTTGACATTTATATCCGTCATTTCCTGCCAAAAATTTCACAAGTTAGGGTGGGGCTCCTGAGTTTAGAAGCGTACCGTATAAAAAAAGTATTAAACACGGAGACGTTTAAACTAGGGCTGGCAAAAACCGGAAAAAACAAAACTGGTTAACCAGTTTTTAAAAAACCGAATATTTAAAACCAAAAAACCGAAACCGGTTTTTAAAACCGAAAAACCGAAAACGGTTTTCAAAACCGATACACCGAAATCGGTTTTTAAAACCGAAAACGGTCTTTAAAACCTAAAACCGAAAGTGGTTCTCAAAACCGAAAAAGGCTTTTTAAACCACAGTTAACAGAAAATCGGAAAGTAATTATTCTCTATTAAAATTGGTTCTTAAAATTTATTTTGTTACATATCTTTTAAAATTGAAATCGAATTTAAAAAAGTTTTATATAAAAGTTGCCCATTTTTGTATGTAGATTAAGATTCTAAATAAAAAAATTAAAGTTCACTTTTGAAAAAACAAAGTTGATATGAATATGACCTTAAAATTTTAGTCAAGGTCACAAACTAATAATACCATTAAATTTGCCCCTTTATTTCAAACAATTCTTACTAGAAACATTTTCTTCTAAAATGCGCCGTTTTCTGGTTATTTGCCTGTCTAAGGTTAAATGAACCACCCTGTATAATCTATCAACCAATATCCGATTTCACAAAATGATCGGTTTTTCTTTTTAGATATAAACCGCAATCAACCAAAAATCTATTAATTGATATTCGAAGAACCGCTTTTCGATTTTGGTCCGATTATCCAAAAACCGGTATTCGAAAACCGATTATCCGAAAAACCGGTATTTGAAAACCGCTTTTTAAAACCAGTTAACCGATATTCGAAAACCGGTTTTTCAAAACCGGTTAACCGGTATTCAAAACCGGTTAACCGGTATTTGAAACCGGTATTTGAAACCGGTATTCGAAACCGGTTTTCGGTTTTGGCCAAAACCGCGGTTAACCGAAAACCGGTTAACCGAAAAACTGGTTTCGGTTGCCAGCCCTAGTTTAAACATCCCCTTTAATAAAAATGAAGCACTACCGGATCCAAGTCCTATAAACTGTGTTTCACATTTTTATAGATATAAAATCTGTTCTAATTTTTTTTTACCAACATTCTGCAATAAAAACTGCTTTTTCCACGTTGGTCCCCAAATTAATTACTCGACCAAATTACCTAAATAAACTTAATTCTGGCAAAATACCGTTAATAAACGACATTTAAAGTAAACAAAAGCCAAATTTAACGTTCGAGGAAGTGTCTATAAGTTAAACAAAGCAAAATATTTCCAAAAGTTAAGCCCAACAAAGTGGAAAATAATCTTATTCATAACCGCAATTAGAGGTTTATTTTCAGGGAAAAACACTTGTTGAGGATTTTTGCTTTAATCCTTTTCATTTAAATGACTAAAAGAAGATCCTTGTTGCTTAATGGTTTAATTTTTACTCTTTCGATATTTCCATATTATATTTTTATCGTTTTCTTTTTAAAGCCTCTGATCCAGGGGCGAAACCTTGGTTTTTATATTTCCTTAAATCATCCAAAAAGTGGGATATGGTAACCAGCCCACGAAACATTTGACCAACACTGATCTCTTTGGAAAAGAAAATTTTTATTTTGGAATTTGCGAACGAGTCATTTTTTTTTGGTTAGCGCGTCTAGAAAAATGTATTTTAAAATTTTTTTATGCGGGAATTTCAAAAGCTGGTAATTATCAGAAAAAGTCATATAGTTGTGCTTTAAAATTTTGCCATTAAAGTTATAATAAATTTAGGAAAAAAATACAAATAAAGGATTTTCTTTTAAAACTTTTGATTTTTTTTCTGGGGGGCTGACAAAATTCTCAAATTAAAAAAAAGTTTTTTTTTTTAATATTTAACACACCGTAGTTCAAAAACTAAGACGTTTCGGACATATGTTAATATAAAGTTTTTTCTTATTTTCTGTTGTAGAATCACCCCGTACAGTTTGTCGGTTGAATTACTGGACACCCTGTATGTATGTAGGTAATTTGATTGAAATTGATGAAAACTTTGATGTCTATTGGTGCCTAAACGGTGAGGTTTATCGACTTATTTTTTTTGTTTTTGTTTATCTGTCAAAAGAAAAAAGTTATGATGTAAATAAATTTTAAGTTTTAGATAAAGTACCCTTTGGCGGTATTTTAAAAAAGTACTTTTTGTCTTAAAATTTTGGAATCTGCAAAGCTCGATTTGTGTTAAACGAAAAACCAAAATAAAAATTGTACTTTGACGGCTTGTAACTCGAAAACGAATGACGTTTAAAAAAAATTATATGAAGCTCTACCCTTATTTTGTCAAGTAGAATCACCCCCTTAAGTTTCGTGATCGATTTTTGAATCACTCTGTATATCGCTTTTCCTACATGTTACACAATATACTATTTTTCCTATTTTTTAGGCTAAGGCCGTGTTTCCATGGGCCACTTTATGAAGTTAATATGGGCCACAAAAAGTAGTTCACCCAACCGTTGCATTTGTTTTGTAGTCAGTGGACGGGATCGGCGACTGACGGCGACAGAAGTTTAATTGTGGTTGTCAAACCGGCCGTGCAGCGTTGCCAGATCTACCATTTTAATGGTAGATCTACCATTTTTTCGATATTGATACCCGCAGAAATTTGAAACCTACCATTTTACCATTTTCTACTATTTTTTAGCCTTAAGTGTATTTTGTTGGTATTTAATGTTTTTAACGTATTTTTGGTTTCTAATATATTTTAATATTTTGATTATTTTATAATTTTGTTCAATATTAAAAAAGGTTTAATTAATATTAAAGCACATGGAGTAAAAAATAGGATGTGGATGTTGACTTCTGATGGCAAGCGATCAATGCTTTTATCGATTTTCTAGCACGGAGTAATTATTTGTTGTGACTTAAAACTTGTGTTTAAATATTACAGAAAATATAGTTGCTAAGGAGTTAAATATTATTTATGTTTTACCCATCTATTATTGATCTGTAATACCTTAGAAACGGAATATGTTATGGTAGCAATAATACCTGCTATCACACCTAGGGCATTATAAGCGGGCATTATGATAATGGAAAATGGAAATTTTATTGCTTATCCAATTTTATTTCTCTCACAATAAAGATCAAGTTTATACAAAAAAATAATAAAGTTTGTTAAACATATGTATTAAAATAAAATTAATAACTTACCAGTTCCTGAAAATATGCCATTAAAACGGTTTCGGTTATTTGAAGAATTGCGTTCGCCTCTTTCCAAATACCAAATATGCCATACTCCCGATCATACTGTTGCCTTGATTTAACTGGCAAAAGATTTTCGGTCGCTTTTATGGCCTTTTCTCTTATATTTTGTGGAATTTCTTCCATTTTGAGCAAATCGTTAAATAAAAAATGTCAACTGACTAACTGATAGAAACATCAAAGTCAAACTTAACACCAGTCATTATCTACTTACGTATACAGGTACAGGTGCAACTTATTTATTGCGCTTTATATTGCGAATAAATAATGTAATTAGTCATTGAAAAACTCTTTTGGGTAAAACATAAAGCATTGTATGCACCACGGGTTTTACTGGACTATAATGCCCATTAGGTCGAAATCTAGCCCTCGGGCCAGAGGCTCTCGGGCTATTTCGACCTTCAGGGCATTATAGTCCTAGTAACGCCCTTGATACATAAATAGCTATTTTAACTCAAATATAAACAATTTATTGTCTACCTTTTTTCGGTAGAGCCCTTCTTTTTGGTTTTCAAAAGTTTCCTTGTTTTAAGCCATTGAATAAAAATCTATCATTTTTTTTCAAAATACCATTTTTTTAAGCCTCATATACCATTTTTAACATCAACAAACGATTTTTTTCTAGAAAGCTTTTCTTGCTACGAAGTCATAATTTAATAAGTATTTTTATTTATAAACTTAATTATGTTCTAGTTTTGTCATTATTAAAAGTATTATCATCTTATAGTATACTCTTTAGGGTCGAATCAAACACAGCCACAAAATAATATTATATCCACCCAGTTATTATCTTTGATACAATAAACGCAGGTTGACATTCAATATGTTACCCAACACTATCCTTATCTAACTAGATTACAAGTTTCATAAAAACACCCCTATTTGCCAAAAGCGCCCCGTTTACCCCAAAACCAAGGCTGAATGGGGCGTGAAACGACGGGGCACACAGAGCACGGATAGCCCCATCATTGCGAACACGTGATGGGACGATCAAAGGGCCTTGCTTTGCACAAACAGGTGATTAAAAGCAGTGGTGTAGGAGGTATTATTTTTTTCGTTGAAATATTTTTATTTTGTTTTAAGTTTAAAAATAAGTTAGTCAAAATTAATTTGTGACCTCTTATCATTTTTGGTAAAATGTTTAAAATTTGTATGTAAATATTAGGATAAACTTGTTCGACAAAACAAGTGACGCTTTGTCCAGTCCGACACCTGAAACATGTCAAAATTTACAGGCTTAAAGCGCCGCTTTCATATACCGAGTGTTAGGGAAATAATGTTCGTAACTTCAAAACGTGATTCTTTGAATTAGTCTAAACAAGAAAGTTTCTTATATATCCGTAATCAGCCGGTTTAGAGAAAAAAATGCTAAATTTATTTCTTTTTAGTCATAAAAATCAGGTAATTTTGCATCTTTATTACAAACCAGAGGTCGCCGGTTCGTTCCCTAGCGGGGAAGACATATTTAGGTAGTAGTTATTTAAAAATAACGACCCTGTTGGCACATCCGCTTTGTCTAAAAGGTGCTGTGAAATGCATAACTGCATGTTTCAGTGCTTGGACAACGTTGACGGAACAGGGGAACGATAGGCTAAAGATCTAATAACCCGACAACCACCGTACTCTGGTATTTAGGCATATGCCTTCATGGGATTTTTTTTATCTTTGAACAAACCAAATAGCCAAATACTAACGTACCGTGGGTGTCTTAAGCGAGGTAAGAGGGAGTTTGTTGACACGGGACTTAAATACTTGAAGATTTGAGGGAGAAGGAAAGACCTCCGCGGGCAGCAGGTTCCACAATCTAGAAACTCTAGGGATAAAAGAATGAACAAAGTGAGAAGTTCGGGGCCTGTCCAGTTGGACCGTATAGGGATGCATACGCGCGGAACCACGAGTTTCTCTGTTGGGAACCATGAGTGGAAGAACTATACTGGACAATTCTCCAGAGCAGAAGCCATGAAAGTACCTATAAAAAGCGATAAATCCCCCACAGCCCGACGATGGGCAAGAGAGGATAGCCTTTCTGTAAGTAAAGGATCATTAATGAGACGAATAGCTCTTCTTTGAATGGAATCAAGATTGCTTAGGGTTGTGGGGGACGCCATGGCCCAGATATTGGAACAATATTCCAAGGGTCGGATTTGGGACACACATAAAGTGTATAAATTAGAAGCGGAAAAATACTTTTTGGCTCGAAAGAGAAATCCAAGCTTTTTGAAGCTACCGTGGCTATAGATACAATGTGTTTATGCCAGTTAAAGTTACTTTCAAATGTGACGCCCACAAGATTGAAGGTGTCTTTGCTCAGTAAAACTTGGCCTTATAAATAGAGGATGAGTATTTGATGACAAGGAACATGATTGTGTTTTGGATGCATTAAAATGGACGAGATTTTTGGCGCCCCAATCCAATATTAAATTAAGATCCTGCGAAAGAGATATCTGCATCGCTCTGTGTTTGTTTTCCAAGTCAGATTTAGTGATTGGTTTAGGAACCTGAAAACTGGGGTAAAGGGTACTATCGTCAGCGAAACTATGAATGGAATTAGTTGTGGACGAAAGAAGGGCGTTGATGTGAAGAAGAAACAATGTTGGTGCCAGAACTGAGCCCTGAGGGACTCCAGCATTTACTTGGTAAAAGCTTGAAAAATGGCCGTCCACAATAACTGATATACGTCGATCAGATAGATAACTAGAGAGCCAAGTACAGAGTTTAGCTGAAAGGCCATAGGAGGGAAGTTTATTAAGTAGTGCGGCATGCCAGACCTGGTCAAAAGCTTTGGATATATCAAGAGCAACGATCTGGGACTCACCTAGAAACTCAAGAGACTTATTCCAATAGTGTGATACGAAGGAAAGAAGATCTGCTGTAGATCTTTTGTGGCGAAATTCATACTGCCTGTCATGCAAAATTTTGTGTTTTTCTAAGTACTTAAGAATTTGCGAATTAATTAATTTTTCCATTACTTTACAAAGAACTAAGAGAATTGAAATTGGTCTATAGTTAGATGGAAGGGATTTAGATCCTTTCTTGGAAATAGGTTGAACACGTGCAGCTTTCCAGCTCTCCGGAAAGATACCTGTGTCGTAAGAAATTCGAAAGAGCCGAGTTAAGATTGGTGCAAGTTCTGGAGCACATTTTTTAAAACTATTGCTGGTATGCCATCCAGCCCAGACGATTTCTTGGTGTTAAGGGAAGAAAGGATACCCTTAATGTGTTTTACTTTAAAAATAATATCGGACATTTTATGAGAAACTGGGGTAACCGCTGGAATTGGATGATTTACGGGAGGATCAAGGGTTGAATTGGCAGCAAATTGGGATGGGATGTCAAAAAGATAAACAAAAATCTCTTAAATTTCATTAAGCTGTTTAAAATTTATTGAACCACATTGAAAGCCTTTTTTCTCAAATTTATTATTATTATTAATTTAATTTAGTAGCTTATTTTCTATTACCCAAACAATTCGGATCGTTTAAAATGTTTCCCTCCGCCACTGCTCATCCCTTTGGCTTCCTCCCGCGACACATAACACGACAAATTAGGCGTTTGACGCGCGTCAGCTTTGATCGTGTCGCAAACACGCAACAGCGCGACATCCATCGAGTTGGCTGATCCGTGACTGTGACTAAATAGCAGCAGCTGTGCCATCGGATCCTGCAAGGACAAAAATGGTAAATAGGTGTCCTTGTTTGCTACGGTAGTGCTAAATGGTGTAGCAGGAATTGGGTGCGTGACGATGAAACGAAATATACGCAAATGATATGGTAACTTACTGTCCTAAATTAATGTCATGGTAGATGAACCAAGGATGAACTAAGAATTGTACAGGGTGATTCAAAAAACATATGCCATCGCTTAAGGGATATTCCTTAGCCAAAAATATGACAAAAATGTCATATGAACATGGGTTCGCAAATGCTTTGTTTCCAAGATACAGGGCGTTTAATTTTTTAAAATTTTTCTTTTTTTTTTTAATTTTTTTAAAACTACGCCAGCGATTTGGCTAAAATTTGGGACATAAGGTACATTTATTAGTAGGCATATTTTGACTATAAGGAATTTGCTATATTTTTACCAGAAGCGTACTTGTGGGGTAGACACAAAATATTTTTTTAATTAAAACATGTATGCCACTGATTTTAATAAATTTTGATAGCGCAATTAAATACTTTACTTTACTAAATGCTTAACAAAACTTGTCTCATCAAAGAGTGCTTTAATTAAAAAAAGAAAAAACTTACCTGCAATTTAACTTAAAAAGTGGCTAAATGAGATGCTGAAAATTTCCTCCTTCAGCTTCGTTGCATGCTCTTAGTCTTCGTCCTAAAGATTTGCGTACTTTTGCGCAAATAGTACGATTTTGTCTTATTGTTTCAAATGCCCACTCTATTCTTTGTAACAATTCCTGCCTCGTATTCACGACTCTTTTGTAAAAAATTTCTTTAACAAGTCCCCAGAGATAAAAATCTAAGGGATTGATGTCTGGTGACCTCGGTCGCCATGCGACTGGTCCTCCACGACCAATCCAGCGAGGACCATACGCTTCATTTAAAAATCTTCTTACTTCAGCCGCAAAATGTGGTGGTGCTCCGTTATGTTGAAACCATAATCTGTTATTGTTTCTTAGATAAAGTGGCAAAATATCGGACAATTCGTTTATTAAGAAATTGAGGTAAGACGCTCCATTTAATTTATTCTATTACTACAGGTCCGATAATTTCATTTCCAACAATTCCAGCCCAAATATTTAAAAAAAATTGAAATGAACGCCCGGAATTTGCTTTTACAGGTTTGAGAGAGCCAGTTTCTCTTAAACGCCTTACGATGTACTCAAAAATGATTTTACTAGGGGCTCTTCGTAGCGGTTATCTCTCAGCATAAAGTCTGACGGCTTCTCTTGAATTTTGTCTGGTTTCACCATAAATTAACAACAATCTGGTAACTCTGACGAACTATAATTAATAAAAGGCATTTTTAATGAGTTAGACCAAAAATTTATGATAAAAACAATAGTGGTAATACAATAGCTAATTTGTCAAATTTAAAGCAATTGTTTTTATTTTTTATTTCAAAGCCTTCTTTGATGTTCTATGCAAATATCCCGAAAACCAAACGAAATTCGAAAAAAGCTAAGAAACAAGTTTTGGTAAGAATTTAGTAAAGTAGTTAATCGCGCTATCAAAATTTATTAAAATCGGTAGCGTACATGTTTCAATTAAAAAATATTTTGTGTCTACCCCACAAGTACGCCTCTGGTAAAAATATAGCAAACTCCTTATAGTCAAAATATGCCTACTAATAAATGTATCTTATGTCCCAAACACACAGATGTATTCGAATACTATTCGAATACCAGCATAATATTTTTTGAATACGGTTCAGAATACCGAGTATTTGATTACTACCCAGCTCTGCTGTACACATTCCAGTCCAAAGATATTGTACCCACCGTTAAATGCTTTATTTAGAGATATTCCCGGAGATAAGTCTGGATGGGTTTGAAAATAATATTTTTTCTCTGCTAACCTGAAAAAATGCTATTATTTACTCCTTTTTCCCAACAAGAATTAATATTTTTCACCCTCGGAAATAATGATAATATAAAAAACTCCTAATAGGTAAATATCGAGAACAATTCTAGTATATTACGTATATATACCTAGGGTGAAAAGTGAACTATTATTTACTGAGCATTTTTATATAATGTGCGAGGTAAACAATTCTATAATTTTAAAGATATTGATAGAAACTTTTGTTAACTTAATTATCAACTAAAAGTAGGATATTAATGTTAGCAGTGAAAAAATTCTATTTATACCTCGGGTGGGAAAGCTATTATTAACTTAGTAGAACAAGTTTGCTCCCTAGGAGACAAACTATACTCTCCGTGTCCAATCGAGAAACCAAAATAACATTTTCTGAAATGGACTAAGAAAATATTTTTCCAATTAAATTCTAGGTTAAATTAGATAATTATTCTTAGATAATTTTATGCAAAAATATCTGAGAATTAATTAGTTTTTTAATAAAAGAAACTTTTCTTTATAGATTCCGTCTTTAATATTCCAAATTAAATAGGAGTTTGATTTGACATTTAAATCATATTGAAATTAATTTAAATAAAGTCAATATCGGATTGAAACAGAAGTCATTATAGAATCAATTTTTGTTTGAGCAGTTGAAACGTGTAATAAGAATTGCAATAAAATGAATTCAATGTGGGGACGAAAAACCACCCGCATAATAACTCTACATTAATTACTTTATTACAAATTTTATTACACAAGGAACGAAATAAAGGAACACTTGTCAAACAAAATTGATTCTATAATGACTTCTGTTTCAATCCGATATTGATCTTTATTTAAATTTTAATTTAAGATTAAATGTCAAATCAAACCTCATTTAATTTGGTATTAAAGATGAATTCATAAAGAAAAGCTTTATTAAAAAATCTACTAATTCTCAGATATTTTTGCATAAAATTATCTAAGAATAATTATCTAATTTAACCTAGAATTTAATTGGAAAAATATTTTCTAGTCCATTTCAGAAAATGTTATTTTGTTTCTGATTGACATTTGAGAGTTAGTCTCCCTAGGGAGCAACTTGTTCTACTAAGTTAATAATAGCTTTCCCACCCAGTATAAATGAATTCTTTCACTGCTGACATTGATCATCCTACTTTTAGTTGATGAATTGGGTTAACAAGAGCATCATCAATATCTTTAAAATTATAGAATTGTTTACCTCGTACATTATATAAAAATGCTCAGTAAGTAATAGTTCACTCTTTTCACCCTAGGCCTGCTATACGTAATAACAACTAGAATTGTTCTCGATGTTTACCTATTGAGGAGTTTTTTATATTATCATTATTTCCTGAGGGTGAAAAATATTAATTCTTGCTGGGAAAAAAGGAGTAAATAATAAGCATTTTTCAGGTTAGCAGAAGAAAAATGTTTATTGCTTCTTCAAACCCGGCCAGACTTCATTCCGGGAATATCTCCTAAGTAAAGCAATTTGGCGGTGGGTACAATGATCTTTGGACTGGAATGTGCAGCAGAGCTGGGTAGTAATCAATACTCGGTATTCTGAACCGTATTCAAAATATTATGCTGGTATTCGAATAGTATTCGAATACATCTGTGTGTTTGGGACATAAGATACATTTATTAGTAGGCATATTTTGACTATAAGGAGTTTGCTATATATTTTTACCAGAGGCGTACCAGTGGGGTAGACACAAAATATTTTTAATTGAAACATGTACGCTACCGATTTTAATAGGCGCTGATATGCGATTGACTACTTTACTAAATTCTTACCAAGGCTTGTTTCTTGGCTTTTTTCGAATTTCTCGTTTGGTTTTCGGACATTTGCATTAGAAACATCAGAGAAGGCTTTGGCAATAGAAAAGAAACAGTTGCGTTGAATTTCACAAATTAGCTATTGTATTACCACTGTGTTTTATCATAAATTTTGGTCTAACTTTCATTAAAATGCCCGGCAACAATTATGGTTCGTCCGATTGTGTTGGTGAAACCGAACAAGCTGAAATGCTGAGAATGTCGCTACAGCGTAGTAAAATCATTTTTGAGGTAAATAAACAGGCGTTAGGAAGAGAGCTGGCTCTCTGGCACGGGCGTTCATTTCATTTTTATATTTGAACGGGGTATTGAAATATGTGTAGAATAAATTAAATGAACGTCTTATCAATTTGTGACAAACGAAGACCCGTCCGATATTTGCCGCTTTATAAACAATAACGGGTATGGTTTCAACGAGCCCATTTTTGCGACTGAGTAGAAATTTTAAATGGCATTATCGCTGAACTGATGGAGTAATTCCAGTCTGCATGACATTCAACACCGAACATCAATCCACACTCTCTGAGACATTGAGTACACAAGAATGTCGTGAGCCACGGGCGGGGTGTACGAAGTGAACATTTGAAGCTGTATAAAGACGAAATCTGCTATTTACTGAAATCGCCTGAAATAACGGGACGAACTAAGAATCGGCATCAGCGCTTTTAATTTTTTTCTTTTTAAGTGAAACCTTCTTGTGAAGGATTTTTATTGGCGACTGGTAGAGCAAGTGCTGACCGCTATCAAGAACTATTAAGGCAATTAAACCTCAGCACAGTAAAAAATGACACGTCTACCACAATGCGCTTCTGTGGGATGCCCCGCCAGTCAATATGCCGTGTTATGTCCCGGAATTTACAACTTGAATCGCGGCATCAGTTTTAAAAGGTAAAAGAAGGAGGCTTACAAAAAGGTAAACGCCCTGTATCTTGGGCATTTACGAACCCATGCCATTTTTGTCATATTTGGCAAATTCCCACAACGATGGCATATGTTCAGATCTGTGCAATTCTTGGTTATCGGTTCATCTGCCAGCGTGAGCGGTACTGCCGTATGCATTGCGTATATTTCGGACTGTCGTCACGCAATTCCTGCTACGCCATTCAGCTCAACGAAACGAGACGCCTGTACCATTTTGTCGCTTGCGATAACGGCAACGAGATCGGTCGCTGCGTTTACCATCCAACACGATCAAACGACGCGCACCTAATTTATCGTGTTATATCGCGAGACTGAGTGAGCAGTAGCGACGAAAGTAACTGTGATCAAATTGTTTGGGTAATAGAAAATAACTACTAAATTCAAATTAATAATAATGTAAATTTGAGGAAAGAAAACTTTCAAATGCGGTTCAATGTTTTAAACGGCTGTGAGGTAAGAGAATTTTGGGCCCCTTTTATCCCAAATGTTACTGCCAATTCAACATGATCTAATGTCATCAATTCCGGCGTTTACCATCAAAAATGTCCGATATTATTTTAAAGAACACGTGAAACATCCTTTCTTCCCCTTAACACCAAGAAATCGTCTGGTGAATGTCTTACCAGCAGTAGTTTTAAAAAATGTGCTCGGAGGCTGCGCCAATCTTAACTCGGCTTTCTTTCGGAAATTTCTTACGACACCGGTATCTTTCGGAAGCGGAAAGCAACCAGAGGATCTAGTAGTTCTTTAACAAGTAATTCGCAGAACAAAACGCAAAGTACGACGAAACGTGGCCACAAGATCTGCAGCAGATCTCTTCCTTCAAACCATGTGCACTATTGGAATAAGTCTTATTTCTAGGTGGTCCCGAATGTTGGCTGCTGATCAGCTTTGACCAGTGCGTCTTCACTTCTTCCCCTCCTTCGGCTAAACTCTGTGCTACAGCTCTCTGAATTATCTATCTGATCGACGTATCGGTGTGAGACGGCCATTTCAGCTTTTACCAGTGAATAACAGGTCCACTCGGTTCTGGCAACGTGTTCTTCTTCGCGGCGCCACCAACAGATCCGCAGCTAATTTCATTCATGGTTTCGCTGACGATGGGCCACCCTTTACCCCAGTTTTCGGGTTCGCAAATCTGACGAAACAGGCGCAGAGCGTGCGAGCGGATCTTATTTAATATTGGATTGAACGCCAAAAATCTCGTCCATGGCTACAATCATGTTGTCATCAAATACTCATCCTCTATTATAAGGCCAAGTTACTGAACAGACACCTTCAATCTTGTGGGCGTCTTTGTTGAATGGCACAGCTGGCAGCAAACACATTGTACATCTATAGCCATGACGGCTTCAAAAGAAGCAGTTTCTCTTTCGGCCAAATGACTTTTTCCGCTTCTAGCATGTGTCCCAGTGGAGTGTGTTCAATATCTGGGCCGTAATGCAACCCACAAACGATCTTGATTCATTCGAAGAGCTATTCGTCTCGTGTGATCCTTTACTTACAGAGAAGACATCTCTCTTGCCCGTCATGGGCTTTTTCAGGTACTTTCTTCTGCTCACGGAGAAATTGTCCAGTATATTCTTCCGCTCATGGTTCCCAACAGGCTCGTGAAGTTGGCTCATCATCTGTACATTCAGACCGAGGCGAAACCTCGCACGTTGGAGTTTCCCAGAGTGTGAACACCTGCGCCACGATCTTTCTCCGCAATCTTCAGTGACAGAGTGCGTGATCGGCTGAAACTCCTCTTGCCTCGCCCCGCGGTGCGTTGGCTATTTGGCCTGACTGTCAGATAAAAAATCCCCATGTATGCCACGTATAGATCTTTAACCTATCGTTCCCCCTGTTTGGCAATCCCAGCACTGAAGCAGCTGCGGTGTACTGCACGGGCTGTGAATGTGCAGAGGTGAAGCCAACTACTGCCTATCCCCGCAGAGGCCGGCGACCGTTTGTAATAAAAGGCAAGGAAATTACCTGTTTGCCGATAAATTAACATTTTCAACCATTTGATTACAGATATAGAAACTTTCTTGTTTAGACAATTCAAAGTCACTGTTTGAGGATATTTCCCAACGCTCGACATATGGCGGCACTGCCTGTAGGTACGGGCATGTTTCAGGTGATCGGCTGAGACAAGCGTCATGACTTGTCCATCTAATATTACATACAGAGTACAACATTTACCAAAAATAATAAAGAGACACGACTAACTTATTGCAAACTTAAGCAAAATAAAAATATTTCAACGAAAACTCCACCGCCTTTCACTGTTTGTACTGAAAACGAAACCACTGATTCGTCCCCATCCTGTGTTCACAATGATGAGGCTATCCGACAACAACTGATGCCCCGTCGTTTCACCCTTCGGCCACGGTTTGAGATGGCTGCTTTGGCCCAAGTAGAAGTGTTTTATGAAACTGTAATCTAGTTAGATAAGGATAGTGTTAGTGGCACATATTGGTCGACTACCGTTGGCCAAGGTATGGCTGGGTGGATAATATTATTTTGTGGCTGTGTTTTATTACTATAAGATGATAATAACAATGACAAACAGATATAATTAAGCATAAATAAAAATACTAGTAAATGTGACATAAATAACAAGAAAAGAACTTTCTAGAAAAATCGTTTGGTGTGTTAAAAAAATGACATATGGCAAATGTTTGAAAGTGATGATTTTATTCAATGACTTAAAACAAAGAGAGCTGAAAACAAAAGAAAGGAGCTCTATAGTAGACAATAAATTGTTTATATTTGGTTAAAAACTGTTATGTAAAGGCAGTTACTAGAGACAATGCCTGAGAGGTCAGAAATGGCCGAGGCTCTGACCCAGAACAGACTCGTTTCAAACGACATTATGTCCGAGCCGTGAGAGTATACGATAGCATGTTTGGGGATTTTCAGTGACTGGTACATTGTTATTCACGTATGTGATATGGTGCACCTCGTACCCTGTATGCGTAGTGGGTGACTGGTGTTAGTCGGTGTTGTACGGTAACGAACATCAAAATGGAGAATTCCACAAAAACAAGAGAAAGACATAAACGTTCATCTTGCCAGTAATCAGAAGGCATTTGTGATCAGAGAGTATAGTACATGTTGTGACTGAAAGAAGGCGAACACAATTCTTCAACGAAACCATTTAATATTTTCAGGGAACTGGTAAGTTATTAATTTATTTAATACATATGTTTAATGAAACATTATTTTTTGTATAAACCTGATCTTTATAAGAGCTGAATAAGCAATAAAATTTCCATTTTCCGTATCACGCAATGCCCGCTTAAGAGTGTGATAACAGGTAATGTACTACCGCATATTCCGTTTCTAAGTGTGAATCAATAATAGATGGGTAAAAAAACCAAATGTATTTAACTCATAGCAACTATATTTTCTGTGATATTTAAACGCAAGTTTTAAGTCACAACAAATACTCCGTGCTAAGAAAATCACGATAAAAGCTTCATTAATCTTGCCATCATCCACATCCTATTTTACTCCATGTGCACAATAATTAAACCTTTTAATATTGAACAAGAGTATAAATAATCAAATCTTCAAAAATATATTAAACAAAGAAATATTAAAAACATTAAATGAGATACACTTAAGGCTGAAATAGTGAAAATGGTAAGATGGTAGGTTTCAAAATTTCTGCGGTATCAATAATCGAAAAAATGATGAATCTACCATTAGAAGATGGTAGATCTGGCCGCTGCACGGCAGTTTGACAACCACCGAGTAAACCAATGCTGATCGTCGCCGATCCCCATCCGCGACTACAGGCAAATGACGATTGGGTGAACTACGTGACATGTAACTTTCATAGAATTGACCCATCGGCACGACCTTACAAAAATGGGAAGAAATGTATATTGTGTAACGTAACAAGAGGAAAAGCATTAAATCGACACGAAAAGCAAGTTTTGAGCAAAATAAGGGTAGGCACTTTTTTAAACGTCATTCTTTTCGGTTACAAGCCGTCAAGAAAGCTACGAGCCTGACTTTTGTTTTCGTTAACACAAATCGGCTTTGCAGATTCCAAAATTTTAGAAACTCACTTTTAAAACTTAAGGTATTTATTTTACATCATAACTTTTTTCTTTTGACAGATGAAACTAAACAAAAACAAGTCGATAACCTCACCGTTTAGGTAGACATCAGAAGTTTTCATCAATTTCAATCAAATTACCATACATACAGAGATCGGCTCATAAACATTACAGTGTTACAACAATAAGAAAAACATATTGTATATGTCCAAATCTTGAATTTGAACTACGTGTTAAATATTAAAGAACTTTTTTGTCAACCCCAGAAAAAAGTTTCAAAAGAAATCCTTTGTATATTTTTCTAAATTTATTATAGCAATGGCAAGAGTACAAAGCACACAATATATGTTTCTGATAATTACCAGCTTTAATTCCATATACTTTTAAAATACATTTTTCTAGACATAACAAATGACTCGTTCCGCAAAAATTCCAAGAGTAAAAATTTTCTTTTCCAAGGATCGTGTTGATCCTTTCGTGGGCTGGTGCCTGTCCCACTGGATGATTTAAGGAAATATGAAACAGGTTTCGCCTGGATCAGAGAAGCTTAAGAAAACGATAAAGCATGAAATATCGAAAGAGTAAAAATTAAACCGACAAGCAACAATTCTTCTTTTAATCGCCCCAATGAAGGTTGAAACGAAATCCTCCGGCAAGTGTTTTTCCCTGAATAGGCCTCCTGATACGGTATGGTGTCTCCACTTTGTTGGGCGGAAATGTTGCTGCTCCTCGAACGTTAAGTGTGGCTTTGTTTATTTAAATGTCGTTTCTTGATGATGCCAGAGAATAGGACTATTTGATGAACTGATCAGTAATGGTGGGGACAACACCAGCTGCAGAATATTATTAACCAGTCTATAAAGATGTGAGCACGCGGTTGTGGACTTGGATCGGTAGTGCTTCATTTTGTTAAGGGGATGTTTAAACTGGGAGCTGGCTGAACCGAGCCGGTTTTTCGGTTAACCGGTTTTCGGTAACCGACGGTTTTGGCAAACCGAAAACCGGTTTCGAATACCGGTTTCAAATACCGGTTTTCAAATGCCGGTTAACCGGTTTTGAGTGCCGGTTAACCGGTTTTGAAAGGCGGTTTCAGGCTATCGGTTAACCGGTCAAGCGGTTTTCAATACCGGTTTTTCGGATAATCGGTTTTCCGAAAATACCCAGTGCTTTGGTCAATCGGACCCAAAAATCAGGCGGCGAAAGCCCTTCAGTATCGAGCGAACTTTGGTTGATTGCGGTTTCTATGCACAAAGAAACACCGATCATTTTGTTGAAATCGGATATTGGTGATGCTGGGGTGGTTCGTTTGGCTGCTTAGACAGGCAACGTAGCCGAGCACGCACTTAGAAAGTGTTTCTAGTAAATGTTTAGTAAGGGCAAGTAATGGTCAATATTGGTTGTGACCTTGACTAATTTTGGGTCATATTCATATCGGCTTTGTTTTTCAAGTGAACTTTTAATTTTATTTAGAGTCGTAATCTACATACAAAAAATGGGCTGACCTTATAAAAGGAACTTTTTTAAGTCAGACCTCAATTACAAAGATATAACAAGATAGGTACAAATTAACTTTAATAAGAGAACCGGTGCCTCTCGGGTCTGCTGTATGGTTTAAGAAGCCTTTTCGGCCTGAGAACCACTTTCGGTTTTAGGTTTTAGGACCCAGATATTTCAGTGAAACCGATTTCGGTGTTATCGTGTGCGAAAACCGTTTCATTTTTCATTTAAAAACCGGTTTCGGTATTCGGTTTTAACTGGTTAACCGAATATTGATTTTCCTGCCAGCTGGATTAACCAGTTCTTCCGTGTTGATACCTATTGCGGCACGCTTCTGAACGCGGGCCCCGCCTAACGCAATGGCTGGCGAGAATGATGGCGGATATAAATGTCAGGCGAGTAGACCGGCGATGCAACAAATGCAGTGGCGTAGCATAACGCTGGAGGAGCACACCTGATTTATTATTATAATGAGTTAGCGGGCCCAAATTTTGGTACAAAAAAGCGCCCCTTCCGAGAGTGTTTTCAACATGTGCACGTTCGCCTGAAGTGACCGAAGCAGAGAGGACACCTGTTTTCCTGAGCCCAGGGACAGACGTTACGTGTCATAATTACAGCACGCACGTTTGAGCGCTGGCATGTCGTGGCTGCGGCTGTTTAAGCCCTGATGAAGGTAATCTTTGCCTACTACAAAATGGAGAATTATTTAAAAATCATATTATGGTGTTTGAGAACTGCGCCTATCTCGTAGTTTGACATTTATATTGTCTTTTCTTTGCCCAAATTTGTTGCATGTTGTCATGCTAAAGAACAAATATTCGTGAGAATACCCATATAGCATGTTACGCCGATCATGCTAAGAATTGAGCTTGTTGGCATTGCCGGCACACTTCCAATGGCGAGGCATTGGCAAGATGTCAAGGCACGAGAGTAGCCGTTGACCAAGCCGCGTGTTTCGAGGTATAACAGGCGGCAATCCATGCTAATAGCGTTATGATGAAAAATGCGTTTGTATTTTATCATTAATAAGTATTGCTGGACACACAAGTTAAATGCCCTAAAGATTAAATAAAGAGTTAGCATTTGAAATCGGAAAAAAGAAGGAACAAAGGCAGGAAAAGCAGTCATAAAGAAAATTTACGCAATATAAATTACTATGCAGTAACAATAAACTATAAAAAATATAAAGGTATGTTTAAAAAAGATAGTAAATCAAAGAAAACGCTTAATAGTGAAGTATTCAGAGACACTTACACTCTAATTTCGAATCCCAAAACATAGGGAGAAAGTATTTTACAAGGAAGTTAAATGTCAAAAGAACTATATTAAATGCTATATAATATTTTAAGTAACACGTCTTTAAAACTTTTAATGAACGGCTCCCTAATATATTATATTAGTAACTACAGGCTAAAGGCGTTTTTAAGCATACAAGCGCTGATCTACTGGATAATCAACGCAGCCTGCTCCACGCCGCCACCAATCGCACGGCTTACACCATATTAGTGACGGAGCTACGCTTAATTATGTCTGATAAAAAACTCTTTTCTTTAAAGGAACTCGCTAAGAAACGATCAACGAACACTGTGACTGTCAGAGGAGTGAATTTACGACATTCGATCAGCCTAACTAATTACAACATCTATTTACTTAATAAGCATTTTGTTGCGACATACATTGCATGATTTGTAACAATAAAGTTATGGAAGGCATTTCTTTAAATTATAATAGTAATAATATTTGCCATTACTGTATGTTAAATATAATGTTAATAATATGGTTTAAAGAATATAAATATTTGTTTTGCCTTCAAACCCATATTTTGATTAACAACAAAACGGCGTACTCGGTTGACATGCCTGCATTTGTATGCATTAAATTGGCAATTAATTGCATTTAGGGTTGACGGCGTATTAATGTCAATCTTCTCATCAATGCCTATGAAATGTATATTACCGGCAAATAGATATACAGAAGGTATTATTTTTTTTTTGAACAGGCACTTTATTTTCGAAATAATAATGTTAGCACCAGTAAATAACGAAGAATTGCAAGGCCTTCGTATTTTAGAATTGTGATCTGAGGTAATGACCTGAAGTAAGTTTAAGAGAGAACGTACATCATCTCTTCTGTAAATGGTATTGACTTCTCATCTTTATTGCGTGTCGCGGTTTTCAAACAATTTACATTTTCGTCATCAAATTTGGTAAAATAGTTTAAATCTACGGGGAAATAAACCTTACTACGATATAATAAGTAATGCCCTGCTTTACATAACAAAGAACTATAAGCTGGTACAGCAGTTACCTGAAGTAAGGTATGACACTCTACACAAGGTAGGCTGTTAATAAAATTTTGCTCAATTATTGACCAGATATGAGAAAATACGGGCAATAACAAAGCAGCAAATGGTGACCAATAACCAACAATTTGGCAAATGAACATATCTTATCCAGTGAAAATTAACCGCAAAAGTACGCTGATCATCTTTATAAAGGCACTGGCTAACATTTCGCCAGCTGATCGGCGTTTATATTATATGTGAAAACCGCCGGGAATTTAATTATTTGTTATAACCGACGATTTTCCCTGTTATCGGTAGATCTCTCGACGGAAGTTTTGCTATACTTAAAAATTATTGTACTTAACAATTTTGACATTAATATGTGATGTGTATAGCTTGCTTTGGAAAAACAGCTGAACCAACGAAGATGAGGACAGACAAATAAAGCTTCATTATCTGCATATTTTCGGCGTTTCATGAAGCTGTATAACTTGCAGGCCTAAAATGTTTCTTGCATGAGCAATATTTACTGACATCCAAAAAACACAATAAAAAAGAAATATTAGGCAAGGAAAGAAATAAGGCTTATGACGTCATCGTATCGGCAAAAATCGACAGCAAAGAATGCAAAGATGATATTTATTCTGAAAATAATTGGGAGTAATAAAAAGTAAGTAAAAAATTATAAGTATGAAGAAAAAATGAAAAATTGTTACTATCTGGAATTTGAGCTTCGGAACCTATTGGCTGGTCATGGATGTAAATGACGAAGTGTTTATTTTTGCTATTCAGTGTGACTGAGTAACTACATATGGCTGCAAAGAAGAGTAAAGATCGCTATTCATAACCTAAAGCTTACCGGTAAGCTCGGGCCAACATTAACTGTTTGAGCATAAGGCTAGAACTCCGGAGCACTGTTTCCATGAAAAAATTTTGAAGAGCGCAAACTCGTTCTTTCCTTTCTCTGTGCCACCCTGACTGTTTAACCGGGAGCCAAATTTGATGACCAAAGGTTATTCCTTCTTTTTCGCGCCTATTGAAATGTTAAAGCGCTCAACAAACTTTTAAAAACTCTGTCTAGCGCTATTTGGCGCCCTAAAGCTGTGGGGCTGCCAGCCTAGTCGGCCCAATGAATAATACGGCCCTGATACGCTGTGACAATAATTTGAAACCTACCTTTCTTCATCAATTTTAGACGTTCGGCCAGTATAACCGCGTGGTGACAGCTCTGACCATGTATTCATTTAACCCAAACGTCAGCATAACCATTGGTAAATACCGTTTTGAAACGGTTCTTCGCCTAAAACGATGCTTATTCTTATGTTTATATCGTCACTACAGGCCGGTTAATCACTCCCGCGAGCTACGGATAACAAGAAAATTTGATGGCCGTATTATCTAACCTCATCATTTCATTATCGATAAGTTATTGGTAATTTTATCTGAAATACTAATAACGTATTACGACAAGTTGTTTAAATTTGTAACTAAAGCAGAATTTTACGCTTAACGTGTGCGGCACGATCGTTCTGAACCACAGGACAATCATCGACAGTCGTCTTCAATTCGTTGGTCGCTATGTCATTGGCTTTGTTTTTCTGGCAAATATAACGTAAAAATGGCTATCATTTAATAAACTGGTTTATAATAGTTAGTATTTAAAAATAAAAATGAAAACAGTAAAACGGGGCATATTTTATATTCGTTAACGCACCAATCTGCAAATAGGGATGCGTCATTTAAACAAATAATTACGATTTAGCATGACAGTTCCCAGGCCTAATATTTCAGCCAATTTCATAATTTAAACATCAGCATAAACCATTGGTAAAATACCATTTTATTATGACTCTAAGCCATTTGCAATGAACAAAACCTATTTTTAATTTATAGTTAAATACGTCACCAACAGAAAACATTGTCATAATTTATTTGTTAACAGGAAGTTATCAAATATCGATACTATTCTTGAAGTTCTCTAATGACCCTTATGTAAAGAATCGCCACGGAAGAATCTGAGAAGACGTAGAAAAGACAATGAATCGCTTGTATCTTTATTGTTGACAATACATGACCATCTTAGCTCTATGCGAGTTTTCGCGGGCATTTCTAAAAATGTGAGGCCCTGGCATTATTGAAAAATCTTGCAAGTTTTCCGGAAAACGAAAGGAAGAGAAAGATTCAATTTATCCGCCTTAGAATTTAGGCTTAATTCATAGCTGCGCAGTATTCCATGATATACAGTATTATTGACCGTTTGTGTGAGGCTTGTACAATATATTGTGTCAATCAAGAAGCAGTTTGGCTGTCTGTAA
>JACEGR010006464.1:0-60470 GCA_014170235.1 Listronotus bonariensis | reverse complement strand
GAATAAGGTTGTTCTGTGACAACACTTCATGAGGTTTTAGCAATATCTCCTTGCTGACCACTAAAAAAAAAGTTTTTATATAATTTTATCTTTATACAGTTTACCTTTCTTTACCTTTAAAGTCTAAGAAACAGTTCACCAATAAAAACAAAGCATGCTGCAGCAAACCTACCACAGGTTATATAATTTTTAGTAGTAATCAAGGTTTTAAGGTTATCTTAAGTATGTAAATGTAAATAAGTACCCTAAACCCTTTTTATCTTTTACATACCTCCAAATCTATATCATTGGTGCAAATGCCAAACCTGGTATGTGCCACAGGATAAGCATGTCACATATCAGATTTGAGACGCGCACCGACGATATGTGGTCCTGGAGTCCTGGGTGTAGTTGTATACAGTGTGGACATAAATAGTCTTCCCCCTGCTAATTTTTGTACCCTAAATTTTACTTTATAAAATTTGGCTATGGCTAATGGGAGGATATAAACTACTTTTTGGCGTTAAAATGATAGTTGCAACAATCAAGGTGGGCGCCATCTTGAAGAAAAAGAATTAAATGGAAAGGGGTCTTGTAGCACATCATTTTAAAACTCTTGACGAGTACTTAATAACCCTAGAATATAAAGTCAATATCTTTACCTAAAATGGCGGTACTTTATAAATTACCTAAATACCTGATTTGGATGGCCATATTTCCGAAACTAATAAAGCCAGATGTACCTAATGTTGTATTTTCTTAAAGCTCTTTTAAAGTTCTTTTTGCAGGGCGCTTTTATAAAAAAATATCAACTTTTTGTCCTACCCTGTATAATATTATTAGTATTACCATTAAAAGGATCTTTTAAAGAGCCACATTAAGTATATCTAACTCTATTAGTTTGGAAATATGGCCATCCAAATGAGGTATTTTGGTAATTTTTAAAGTACCACCATTTTGTAGATACCGTGAAGGTATTGACTTCATATTCTAGGGTTGTAAAGTACTTGTCAGGAGCTTTAAAATGATAGTTGCAACAATCAAGGTGGGCGCCATCTTGGAGAAAAAAATTAAATGGAAAGGGGGTCTTGTAGCACATCATTTTAAAACTCTTGACGAGTACTTAATAACCCTAGAATATAAAGTCAATATCTTTACCTAAAATGGCGGTACTTTATAAATTACCTAAATACCTGATTTGGATGGCCATATTTCCGAAACTAATAAAGCCAGATGTACCTAATGTTGTATTTTCTTAAAGCTCTTTAAAGTTCTTTTTGCAGGGCGCTTTTATAAAAAAAAATATCAACTTTTTGTCCTACCCTGTATAATATTATTAGTATTACCATTAAAAGGATCTTTTAAAGAGCCACATTAAGTATATCTAACTCTATTAGTTTGGAAATATGGCCATCCAAATGAGGTATTTTGGTAATTTTTAAAGTACCACCATTTTGTAGATACCGTGAAGGTATTGACTTCATATTCTAGGGTTGTAAAGTACTTGTCAGGAGCTTTAAAATGATGTTCCACAAGACCCCCTTTTAATTAATTTTTTTTTCGTAAGATGGCGCCCATCCGCCATCTTGATTGTTGCAACTATCATTTTAACGTCAAATAGTAGTTTATATCTTATTAGTCATGCCCAAATTTTATAAAGAAAAAATTAGGGTACAAAAGTTAAGAGCGGGGGGCTATGTACATCCACATTGTATATTTTCAAATACCTAACTTTTTCATTTTACTTAGTCATAGTGTTTATTACAATCTATTTAACTCAGTTAAAAAGAAACAACTTTAAAACAATAAAGCATTACAATAAGCTTTTATGTCACATGACTACGGTGTAAAAATGCAATTTAAAATTCTATTGTAAGGATGTTACAATATGTATAAAAAAATGTTAAATGACAACTAAAACATTTAGATTTAAGGATTTAAAAGACATGATATTTGGAAGAAACTTTTGGTCTTAGTTAAATTATAATGTTTACTAAGTTTTTAGGCACTATTTCCACATTTGAAACTATAAAAACAAAAATAGAATGTATGTTTACAGAAACTATGAACCCTTACCAGGACAGCCAATAAACACAGAGCTCAAACACACACATCTTTATAATTTAAAAAAGTTGACAAAAATAAGTTAAAAAATTTAAGTTCTTACCAAGGTTTGTTCATATCATACTGTTGAGGAATGCTAAGAGGTCTTCGTAAACACAATTGTCTCGAAGGAATGGCACCCTGTTTAAAAATCCTTCTTTTATCATATGCAATTATAAGCACTTGGATGTTCTACATCAGGATTCCGCCTTAAAGCCCTTAACCACGTGTCACGCATTGCAGGTGTTAAACTAAAAGATAAATAATATACATTAGGCAGACTATGTAATGACCCTCTTTAAAATATTACTCTGTTAACTATAAATTAAGTAGAACACCTGAAAACAAAATGTATTTCATGGTTCAAACAGTCAGTAACCTTAGTTACAATAAAAACTTTATTTTATTGGTTTAAAACTACAGTAACTGAAAATACTTACGAGGTATTCGTAATCAATTTATAGTGGCCAAAGTAGGTATACATAAAGAGAATATTAAACCAAAAGTTTATGATCTAGGTACCTAATGTCTACACAAAACATGCTCCTATTAAGGTTTTTCTTACTTTGCATGTTTACATAATTTTTTTTTTTTGGTAGCGTTTAGTAGCCTATATTCATCATCTGTGATAACATATTATAAATACTTATATCATTGTTTTTAAGCTAAATTTATGTTGCTGTTTTTAATGGTTTATTTTTAAAATTCAGGTGCACCCAACCGCATTACCAATAAGAATTTTGTATTTTTCACTTAATAAAGCTTTCTCGATTCAATTTTATTCTAAAGGCCCTTAAACTTTACAAACAAATATAACAATAAAGTATGTTTTTGATATTATTATTCTTTTTAACAAGTCGAAACTTTTAACTACTTTTGGGTTAAACTATATATGTATGTGGGTTACACACAAATGTTTTACTAGTGGTAACACAATAAATATTTAATAAAATATATTTATAAATAGATAAAACATATTTTACTTACGTGAAATACGAAATGCCTGGTATTACACCACGGCTTTTGCAAAACAGCACCATACAACCCCTATTGTTTACAGACATTTTTAGTATTTTTACAAAAACTAAATTGTCAATAAGGTTAAATCGAAGGTTAAATTTATCACACACTCCACAAAACAAGAAAAAGTTATCAAAACGCGTTATGGCACTAAAATAATTCAAAGAGAACACCGAACACACAGGACAGAAATAACGCTAACGCCGGTTCTGCTGAAATATGGCCGACAAGCACTACGTCAGCCAAGGATTTTTGATATTGCGCAAACTCGACCACGCGTTAAGAGTTCCCCTTGCTGGGGTCATTTTATGATTTGAGAGCGGTATACAGTGTTTATATATTGGTTATATATATATGCATGTCACCGACTTGTGTCGTTACTAAACGGAATCAAATATTAATAGGAGAATAAAATCGTGCAATATTATCAGACCAGTGATGTTTATGTATGATTCGATGTATTTACCCTTAAATATGGAATTAACAGTATAATATCAAAATGGCCGAAAACATGACATGTGCTGTTTCTTAAATGACCGATTCCAGGATTCTTGACAAGCAGTCGAAATCATTATACAAAAATGAAAGAGGGCTAAAGCAGTAAGGGGCTTTAGCTCGCTGGCGATGGCGCGGCGCTTGTGGCTGCTCCGGTTGTATCGATCTCTAGAAGGTTTTTTTGATAAAATTTTTCCCCAGCAAAATCATAATAACCATAACTTCAGCCTATAGCAAAAAGCAGTAAATCTTCTTCCATCTTAAAACTCTAAAGGCCTTGTAAAGCTCACACGGAGCAAGGCTCGCAAATCAGAGCTCACAGTCTTCGCGCTACGCCAGATGCCTCTATCTGCGTTCCTGAGCTATGCCAGGGCCTAGTCTTGGCAGCGACTGGCAGTCCTGCTTGCCCCAAGACCATCAACTAATATTGAATTATGTAGATGTGAAATGTTCATGTTTTGGGTTTCCCAGGAAAATGGAAATGAATGGTTGTATCGATCACCGGAGTTAAGCAGTAAGCAGCGTGGCCATAACTTGGATGGGTGCCGGGCCGTTGTCGGTTATCGGTTTTGGGCAACGGCACGCGGTGTTTTGCCCGGGAGTAAACGAACAGACCGAGCAGCAACCATCCAAGTTATGGAATGAATGGTGTGTGAATGGGAAGGAGTAGGGGTCAAGGTACAATAATCCTTCGGGCTGCAGTGCACCACCTGGAAATTGCCCTTTTTGGTGAAAGTCAAATATATTTTTAGCTCTACTGCAAAAATTACGATTTTTTATGATTTAACAAAAAATTTAATGTTTTTTATATAATTAACCTATATTAAAAAAAAATTAAACCCATTTGAGGAGCTCCCTATCAAAACAAATTTTTAGAATACCTCACAATTTTTACTGCGGATTTTTATTTATGAATTTTGAAAAGTCCTGAATATATAAATTAAACATCTATCGATTAAAATCCTTTTAATTTTAAATGTTAAATCGCGAAGTAAAAATTGTGAGATATATATTTTATCAAAAATTTTGGTTTTAAATTGGTGCTTTAAAGCTAATATTTGAAAATACTGAACCGATTATAAAAAATCTTTCACATTCAAAAAGCTACACTATTCAGAAGTGTTATAGGCTATATTGTATTATGATTAAACAAAAAGTGGGCACGGGTCGGCTATCTTGAATAAACTATAACTTTATATGGTCTAATCTTCGGAAATACTAAACCGATCATTAGAACCTTTTCACAATTAGAAAGCTACACTATTCAGGAAATTTTAAACAAAAATTTTAAAGAAAAATAATGACATATGTATAGAAGGAACAGTTTAAAAATGTAAATTCGGTGCTCTTTGATAAGAAAAAAATCACAAAAAGTTTAAAGCAAATAAATCGGCATGCTTGACTTCGCGGCCCCCTTTGCTATATTTCTTTTATGATATGCCGGTTGATGCAGCTGGTCATCGCACTATGGGATAGAACTTAATTTTTTTGGTTAAAATTCTGAAACTTACCAATCTAACTTAAAATGGGGTGCTTTTTACTGAAAAAATATTATAAATTATTACAAATGCTTTTTAGAAACCTAAAACTTATTATATGGTATTATAAATTTACACCCCTCTTAACATTATTATTTTTTATTCTACAAAATAAACTAAAATGTCAGCTTGTTTGGTTAATTCGGTAGTATTCTATCCGATGATTATTATCTCATATGATATACAGGGTACGACAATAGGTATGATTTTTATAAATGGAATACCCTGAATATTATATCACTACCAAAAAATACTACATTTGATGTGTCTATCTCAATTAGTTTCGGAAATATGACCATCCAAATCTGAAAAATAATTTTAAATTATTCTTAGAAGCGTAATAGAGATACATCTTCCCAACTTTTTTATTTTTTAACGTATAAAATAAATAAAAACCCTGTTTTGTTGGTTACCATATCTTTCATCGAAATGCTTTTATCTTTTAGGATATACAGTGTAGGACAAAACATATTAAATTTTAAAATGGAAAACCTTGTAAATTATAAATAAAACTTGTATCTGTCCTTACACTCAGAAGTAGCAAAAAGTAGAAAGGCAATTGTAAGTACAAAAACTGATAAAGAAAAAGGTAAAAAAATCTTTGAGAACAGTAGCGAGACTTCGCGAGAATGCATCGGAAACACAACAATAGCTCTTATTATTTAAACTCTTTTACTTTTTTAGTAAAAAGGCTAATAATAAACTAAGTAGAGTAAATGTTGAATATTTATGTTTACTTAAAATACATTTTCAAGTTTCTAATTACCCCAATAGAAGTCGTCATATCCTTTTATAATTTTACGTACGTGTAGTTTGGAGTATCTACTTTGAAATACACAGCATGAACCATTAAAATTTCAAAGTTGATTTTTGGCCAAAATAATGGATTTCTATCCCATAGTACATCGGCGCGTCGCTGTAAAGGATAGCGGCGCCTTTGTATAAAATAGTCCGATTGAAAGCGGCCTTTTTTATGTTTTTTTGTATTATTTTCAAAGGGTACCGAATTTGCGCTTTTAAAATGTTCTTACTATATATTAATCCATACCACTAAAATAAAGAAGTTATGTATGTCTAAGCACCAGTGGTCCAGTGGTAGAATGCTCGCCTGTCACGCGGCCAGCCCGGGTTCGATTCTCTGCGGTTGCAGTTTTTTTTTAAACAGATAAGAAAAAGTAAGGCATTTAACTGTTTTAAGTAGTTTTTTTTATCGATATCCATTTATACCAATATTATAAATAAAGTGGTAAAGTTTGTAACGTGTAAGGACGTATCTTCGAAAATACTGAACCGATCATGAAATGTTTTTTACAATCGAAAAGCTACACTATTTGGAAATGGTATAGGCTTTATTTTACTATGATTATACAAAAAGCTCGGAGAAAAAAATAATTTACGGCCAACGAAGTGGGCACGGGTCGGCAAGTCTTCAATAAAGCTATTGTGTTGATGGTCCGGTCTAGTTCTAAACGCTTTATATGTCAGTTACCATAAATAACAACCAATAAGCAAATATTTAAAATTTGCATTTTAATATTTAAAATGATTTGTTTAAATTTTCTATTGTTCACAAATTACGAATACATAATAATTTGAAAATCCAACAAAATGATTAAAATTTACATATGAAATTATTTTGTAATGAGTATTTATTATTTTGCAAAACGCAGTAGATAATTAATTTTATTTTAAAAATAAAATATATTTATATTTTTTTATAAATGTGGATAACATTTTGATTATAAAAGTTTTTTACGCCTCTTTTTAATGTAAAGAGAGGTACATATTTTTAAATATATAAGGAACCTGTTGCAAATTTTTAAAAATTAGTATTTGAACAAAAACAAGCTTGGTAATAAGGTAGTTTTAAAAACATGGATAGAAGTTGATGTGCGAATAGTATGAGTCACAAACTAAGCTGCCGCCTCATCGTGTTGCAAATGTATGCTTCCTTTGGATTTTCGTCTTTTTTTTTTTTTTTTTTTTTTTTTTTTTTTTTTGGACAAACCACGAAGACTTAAAGCCTTAAGCGAGGTAAGAGGGAGTTTGTTGACACGGGACTTGAATAATTGAAGATTTGGGGGAAGGGGGAAGGAAAGACCTCCGCGGGCAGCAGGTTCCACATTCTAGAAACTCTAGGGGTAAAAGAACGAACAAAGTGGGAAGTTTGGGGCCTGTCCAGTTGAACCGTATAGGGATGCATACGCGCGGAACCACGAGTTTCTCTATTGGGAACCGTGAGTGGAAGAACTATACTAGACAATTCTTCAGAGCAAAAGCCATGGAAGTACCTATAAAAAGCGATAGATCCCCCACAGCCCGACGATGGGCAAGAGAGGAAAGCCTTTCTGTAAGTGAAGGATCATTAATGAGACGAATAGCTCTTCTTTAAATAGAATCAAGAATGCTTAGGGTTGTGGGGGACGCCATGCCCCAGATATGAGAACAATACTCCAAGGGAGGTCGGATTTGGGACACATACAAAGTGTATAAATTAGAAGGGAAAAAATCTATGATGTTTTTACCCGATTTTTTTGTTTATTTAATATTTTTTGTGAGTTTTATTTATTTTTTCAAAGTCGGTAATTTTGTTTTTTAGCAATAAAATAGCCATTTTTATTTGTGTTTCCTTTTCGCCTTTTAGTGTATTTTTGCTTTCTAATTTAATATATTTATTATTAAATCGGTAAAAATACGCTAAAAAGCACAGAGACGTGTAATTTGATTGGTTTGAAACGTTAAAGACGGTCAGGCAAAAGTGTCACATTGGGGGTCATGGTTAGTTAAATAATTTTAAATTTCTTAATAAAAGAAATAAAAAAAAGATTTAACTAAACAGAACTAACCAAGATTATCCAATGTCAATCAATCAAATTACACGTCCCTGTGCTTTTTACTGTAGTCTCTGTTTCAGTTCGGTTAAATGTTAAATTTAACCCCAAGGTTGTCGATTTTGAATCCTGATGTTTGAGCATATACCAGTCTAGAGGCAAGTTTGCCGCACATAAAACGTACGGCAGAGAGAAAACATTTTTATATCCGATGTAAACTAAAGTACATATTAACCTTAAAAAATAATAATCATAACCTAAAAGCTTATTGGCCTGTGACGCAACATTTTCTTGATTTCAATATTTATATTAGAGACATTTTGCACCCCTTATTTTGCAATTCCGTTGTGGTTAACGTTATTCTGAGACTGCGCAGTAACGCAAACATGATCCGTTATCGTTATTAACCATACCGGACTCCTTTAATTACGGATAAATACCGAAGAGCTTATCGTTATTGTTAAACTGCGTGGTTGCCGGATTGTTGAAATTTTACTATTAATTATTTAAAAGGTTAAAATTTTATTGCGGTATTAATTAAAATATCATTTATACAAAGGCTCTAATTAGCGAAAAATCTATAGCAGTAATAAAAATCAAATGGTGTTAAGAAATTCAAACGGACTTGCACTTTTACGGATATTCTAAATCAGTAATTAATTTAGATGTTACAATCTGGCACACTTGCTTTTTATTCTACTACCAAACTTAACCTTACTTTTTGTGTTTTGCTTATACTGTATTGTTTGCATCTACTTTAAAAAACGAAATCAACATTGTGTTTGTATATATTTAAATATCAATTAATATCTTATAAAGAATAAAAGTAAATACTGATTTTTCATTAACTTTAAAATCGGTGAACCACAGGCAAAAATAAGGTTATGTGTCGAAAGCGCAGACGCAAGATAAATTTCTTAAAAGAGGTTGCAAAATCTCTGTCTAAAACTGCTGCCGGAATCGTTATGTTTAATAACGATAACCATAAGGAGGCCAAAAAACGACTGTTATTTTAAGAGGTGCAAAATGTCTCTATTGTCATTTTCGAATACGGTTTGAACCACTCCGACGAATGCGTTTAGCAAGAAAATTTGACTTTAATTTGAAAATTTAAACGGCATTTTGACACTACTTGATACACTATTTAACAATGTAATTTTTAAAAGTTAGGAAGAGGTAAAGGTTAAGGTAATAAAGTAACACTGGGAAAAATAAATTAAACTTTAACACACACCCTGTATCTTGAAAATAAAACAATATAGGAAATATGTTTATGTTTTACCCATCTCCTTTTGATCTGTAATACCTTAGAAACGGAATATGTTATGGTAGCAATAATACCTGCTATCACACCTGGGGCATTATGATAATGCCCGCTTATAATGCTTTAATGCGGTAATATGGAAATTTTATTGCTTATCCAATTTTATTTCTCTCACAATAAAGATCAAGTTTATTCAAACATATGTATTAAAATAAAATCAATAACTTACCAGTTCCTGAAAATATACCATTAAAACGGTTTCGGTTATTTGAAGAATTGCGTTCGCATCTTTCCAAATACCAAATATGCCATACTCCCGATCATACTGTTGCCTTGATTTAACTGGCAAAGATTTTCGGTCGCTTTTATGGCCTTTTCTCTTATATTTTGTGGAATTTTTCCATTTTGAGCAAATCGTTAAATAAAAAATGCCAACTGACTAACTGATAGAAACATCAAAGTCAAACTTAACACCAGTCATTATTTACTTACGTATACAGGTACAGGTGCAACTTATTTTTTATATTGCGAATAAATAATGTAATTAGTCATTGAAAAACTCTTTTTGGGTAAAACATAAAGCATTGTATGCACCACGGGCTTTACTGGACTATAATGCCCATCAGGTCGAAATCTATTTCGACCTTCAGGGCATTATAGTCCTAGTAACGCCCTTGATACATAAATAGCTATTATTTACATTTTTTCATAAAAACGTTTCCTATCGAATGTCCAAGTTTGTCACAAAATACCTGGGCCACCCTGTGTATATTTGATTTGAAACAGTTAAACAGAATTTAGTAGAATATTAAAGTTCACGTAAATAATTACGATAGTTCGTCGAAAATTTAAATAATTATGTATTCATAAGTCACAAGTTTAAAGGTTCATTTATATATTTAAATGCAAATGCATTTATTTATTATAAATTGTAATAAATGCAGAAAATTTAAATACATTATTAATAAATAATTCGGACATTTAATAGTTTGTTTATACAGAATGACAAACAATTATTATAACATTTAGAGACATAAAATTCTTATAAACATATATCTGCAAATTTTTCATTTTTACAATTTTTTTTTTTTTAATAAGTATCTTAAATATCTGTAACCCAATTTTATTATGATTGTATTTATTGTAACATAATTTTATGTATAAAGTCCAGTGGCATCCAAGCGGCACTCACAACGAATATTTATGATAAAAAAATGTACGCCACTGACGATGACGTCGGCCTAAGTGCATACCCGTGAATTACACAATGCCGCATAGAGACAATTTTAAAAACACTTAGTTTAGTAAATATCTTTAAATTATAATATAATTTAATCCAGTAATTGTTGCTGTTGAAAGATAATTGTTACTAAGAAAGTATAAAAAATAATATTGTGACGTTGACATTTGGAAATACTACTTGACGTCACTTGGGCAAATGTACCATATGAAACTATCTTCTTGGGACAATGAGACCGGTGGACCATCAAAACTAACTTTACATTTTTTTGGACCAACTTAACTTATTTGACTAAATAAATTTAGTACGGGCATATCCCTAGGGATAGCCCGTACGGGGCTTAACTAAAACTTTAACTTTATGCTTGACTTTACTAAATACTTCTTCTCTGATAAACAATCCCCTTTTAATTTC
Source organism: Listronotus bonariensis (assembly GCA_014170235.1). Lineage (NCBI taxonomy): Eukaryota > Metazoa > Arthropoda > Insecta > Coleoptera > Curculionidae > Listronotus > Listronotus bonariensis. The sequence continues at coordinate 49,586 of JACEGR010006464.1, read as the reverse complement.
TTTCTCTCTTCTTTAAATATCAAATTTTCCAGTGTTTGTTTTGCATTTCTACGCTACCCAGTTTGTTTAATGTTTTTATTTTATTATTATAAGAGTAACCTAGAAAATTGTTTGATTTAAACTTTTCAAACCTTGACAACTCACGTATATTTTTATGTACCAAATTTCCCAATGTTAAGTAACCCAATTAAAATTTAAATTTCCCAAAAATGTATATTTTTAAAATCCCCAAAATGTATACTTTTTTATACTAGGTGTTCACATATGCCCCTTCTTGAAAGCGTTGGACCCACAACGCTATTAGAAATCAGACAAATTTACTTTAAACCCTTAAAAGAAATAGCAATATTACCGAAAACGATAGTTCCATATAGCTTACAAAAATTCAAAAATCTAATAATATTTTACCTATTATTTAAATTTATGCAAATAATCTTTCTAAAACTTTCCAAAGTCTTAAAAACATCAAAAAGTTTCATCTAAAATATGAAAACAAAAAAATGTTCAAATAGCCTTTAATCCAAAAAACAATTGTTTTGATAAATTTAAAGCCTCCACTTTTCGACGAAAATTAAAAGATTTGTCATAGATAATAATTTTTTTTTAATTTTTTGCTATTGTAAACAGAATAATTTCTAAATTTTAGATTTTCTCCAAGTAGTTTTATTTAAATATAGTTGTAATCGGCGGTTTAAGCCGATCTTATCAAATTAATTTAGATTCTCGGCGGTTTTCATATACGTTATTAGATATTCTTATAATTAAGCAAGGCCGCCGGCGGTAGTTTAGCCAGTGACTTTTTTGCAATTTTCTATTGCATTATATATTTTTAAATTATTATTAGTAAAAAAATACAGGACCTATTTAAAATTAAACAAAAAAATAAAAAATTTATAGCAGGTCTTGACATGGTATTTAACATAACTTTTTATATTAAATAATTTTTTATTCAACATTTAACAATTTTTTTTAAAAGGGGTACTTAAAATAAAAAATAAGCGTCATATTTTTTTCTTCAAATACTATTCGAAGAAAATTTTTTAAAGGAAATTGAAACCAAGACCCTAAATAGAAAATTTGTATCTATTACGGATTTAGAGAAAAGTGGCCTAAATTCTATACCTCCTATATAAAACACTTTAAATACGTAGTATTGTTACCCATTTACTTTACTACATAATATGTACTAAACAAAACATCTGACTTGGTAAATAAAAATGTTTATTTGAAACTAGCAAGTTCTGCATTATTAGAAATGGACTTGACCTTTCCGGCATATTGTATATCATCAACACAATGACGCTTTCATAACTTAATATTACATATACGGTGGGTTAAAAAAGAGTTATTATCAAATTTTACTTTTAGGCTACTTTTCTCTGCATATTAAATCATTATTATTATTAAAATTATATTTTTTTCTAGTAAGTAAAGACCAAACAAAAATACAATTAATTAAAAAAATATCACAGATTTACCTAAAGACATCACACAACACTCGATTACAAATAACATATTGTTCTAGATTGTCCTTCCTTTGTCGAACTGTACCGATCCACCTTGCCTCCATGTCCATGTCCTTGATGGTGCGTTCCATTGGCCATTTGTCCCGTACTTCTTCTCCACATACCATTGTCTGCCTTTCACTCCCATTTTCTTTTTCCACATTAGGTCACTGCAACTTCATGCCAATTTCCCCATATCCTGAGCTTCCTCAGGGCTGCTAGATAGTCTTGTACCACACCATTCAAGACCATACTTCAGAGCTCTTCCCCATACTAGAGCTGCGGCTTCCAGTGCTAATGCAGCCTCATGCTGCTTCTAAACTCCGTCTTCACGACGTAACACAATAACTTCAACGCAAATAAATATTCTTCTTCAACAACTCTGGCTAACACCATTTAGCCATATTTCAAAACTGAAGATATACCTTATCTTCCTTTTCTTGTAGCTACGCTGCTACCTCCTTGCAGCTACGCTACGCAACATATTTTTTCCCCATCTTCGTCATTTCACACACATTTCTTTTTCGGGGAACGGGACGCCTTTACCATACATATGGCATTTTTTCCACAAATACACTGAGGGGTAGGAAGGGCGTACCATGAGGTCACTGGGAACGGGGGCGACTCCACCATATGTGACGTATATATTTTGGAATAATACATATAGGGCCACTATTACGTCACTGGGCAAATGTACCATATGGAACTATCTTCTTGGGACAATGAGACCGGTGGACCATCAAAACTAACTTTGCATTTTTTTGGACCAACTTAACTTATTTGACTAAATAAATTTAATACGGGCATATCCCTAGGGATAGCCCGTACGGGGCTTAACTAAAACTTTAACTTTATGCTTGACTTTACTATCTACTTCTTCTCTGATAAACAATCCCTCTTATTTTCTTTCTCTCTTCTTTAAATATCAAATTTTCCAGTGTTTGTTTTGCATTTCTACGCTACCCAGTTTGTTTAATGTTTTTATTTTATTATTATAAGAGTAACCTAGAAAATTGTTTGATTTATACTTTTAAACCTTGACAACTCACGTATATTTTTATGTACCAAATTTCCCAATGTTAAGTAACCCAATTAAAATTTAAATTTCCCAAAATGTATATTTTCAAAAATGTATACTTTTTTATACTAGGTGTTCACAATATACATTTTTCCTATGTTTTGTGTTTTTCAGGGGTATGCAATCAGAGGATCAAAAACCTGCGTTATTACTTGCTTTATCTCAAGTAAGTCGCGTCCATTTTATTAACTGGAAAATAAATTTCAGTATTTTCTCTTCTGTCCACTATTTTTTTGCAGTTATTACATATTTGACATCTTTAATAATTTGAGAGCACCAACTTTTTTTCAGTATTGTCTCTTCTGTTAACTATTTTTATGCAGTTGTTACATATTTGACATCTTTAATAATTTGAGAGTGTCAACTTTTTAAGCCAGTCTGTACACTCAACACACTAATATTCTTGCAAGTTTTTTTTACGAAGCAGGACTTCCTTTTTTTTCGTAAAGGTAATAATTTAAAAAAATCTTATTTGGAACTTACGAAATCATGCTGTATATCGTATCGTATTTATTTAAACTCTGATCAGCGTTTTGTATTGCCAAGTATAAGCAGAAACATTTATTAAAAATATTTGGTAATTTTCTACAAACCTGCGGCAACTCCGATTTTGACGAAATTTGGTATACAGGGGTTTTTGGGGCGCTGATCACGAATCTAAAAGAATTTTTGGCGGAAACGTTTCATTCTCGAGATATTCATCATCAAAGTTCAAATTTGAACTAAGCTTATTTTCACTATATTCCCCCTTCTTTTTGCACACAATTCTTGATTTAAAGCTAAAGTGTCACAAAATATTTGATTTTCACCTTTCAAAACCTTGTTTTTCTACGTTTTTTACATTATTTTTGCATTAAATTGCGTGGCTTTTCTTTGATAATGCGGCAACCATACATATACATAGGGCTTAATGGCACACTGGGATTGAAATGATTCAAAATATAGCTATGCAATTTAATGCAAAAATAATGTAAAATACGTAAAAACGGGGTTTTAAAAGGTGAAAATCAAACATTGTTTGCCACTTTAGCTTTAAATTAAGAATATTGTGCAAAAGAAGGGGAAATATTGTAAAAATAGGACCAATTTAAATTTAGAGTCTGATGATGAATATTTCAAGAACAAAACGTTTCCGCCAAAAAATTCTTTTAGATTCGTGATCAGCGCCCCAAAAACCCCGTATACCAAATTTCGTTAAAATCGGAGTTGCTGCAGGTTTCTAGAAAATTACCAAATATTTTTTTTTTAAATAAAAATTAAAAACTTTGTACAATCCGCGAAGGCTAATAGTATATTACATAACAAGTGTTGAAAGTAATATGTTTTACACGAGTGTGAAAATTATTTTTAATGCCGAAAACGGTTTTCTGCCGTTTTTATTATTATTATATTTTATTATTTATATTATAATTAATGGTTGTTACTGGTTTAAGACCCTTTTTTAAATAAAACACCAGTGGCGCTGATCCAAAATATCCCGTTTTTAATTAATTATAACTTTACAAATTTGCGGGACCGGGGAGTGACTAGGGGTGCAGCGCGGGGTACCTTACAGAATTACATGCACTGTTATGTCTTTAATTAAGTGTTTCATGGTAAAATTACGTAAAAACACCTTATAACTGGACACAAATACTAAATAAATATACATTTTTAAATAATAATTAATAATAAATATAAATATGTGCGGTTATGACATAACACCTTACTTTCAAAGGGATGAAAAACGGTAGTCGATATGCTGAAATCGACGTTGCAACATTAAAAGTTATCTTAAACGACGTCATCCATGAAGTACTTTGTAAATAGAAGAAGTATTTTATAGCCAATCAGGTGTTTAGTATATTTTATATTTATCTAAATTTTAAATAGGTTTCTTTGCTCTGCAAAAACTTGGCCGTTCATAGGTAAAGAATGAGTATTTAATGATTTTTTTTGTCACAAGGAACATTTACTGGTTAAACTGATCACTGAAGTTGTAAGTAAAAATAATAAATGCACTCAACACCAAAAAGTTAGCTATATGGAAAGCATTTTTAATTATGAAACTAAAAAAACTTTTTGGCAATTTCCACTGCCTTTGTTTTAAATTTTAAGAAAATTATTTGGTAATTTTCTAGAAACCTGCGGCAACTCGGATTTTGACGAAATTTTGTATACAGGGGTGTTTTGGGGCGCTGATCACAAAAAGATTTTTTTTTCGTGATATCCATCATCAATTTTGAAATTTAAACTTTTATATTTTCACTATATATTTCCTTTTTTGGCACACAATTGTTAGGTAAAAGCTAAAGTGCCATACAATATCTGATTTTCACCTTTTAAACGTATTTTACATTATTTTTGCATTAAATTACATAGCTTCACTTTTATTGTTTTTGGTCGCAGCAAGCCAGGACGTCACGTATGCATACATGTTTCCAGCATTTTAAAACTTAACTTTTGCAATTTTATAGAAAAACGGGGTTTTAAAAGGTGAAAATCAAATATTGTGTGCCACTTTAGTTTTAAAGCAAGAATTGTATGCAAAAGAAGGGGAATTATAGTAAAAATAGAATTAGTCTAAATTTCAAATTTAATAATGGATATCTCAAGAACAAAACGTTTTTCGCCAAAAAAATTTTTTCAGATTTGTGAGTCAGCACCCAAAAAAACTCCTGTATATTGGATTTTATCAAAATCGGCGTTGCCGCAGGATTCTAGATAATTATCAAGGATTTTAAATAAACTAGATTTATTTTGGGATATTTTTTAAGCTAACGTCAAAGTTATCGTTAAATTTCTTTTAGTTTTCTAAAAATGGTCGTAACAATTTTTCCGCTATTCAAGTATACTGCGGAAGACTATTCCTGCGGGAAAAATTCTTTATCCAGTAGCAGGAGCATAAACCGCTTTCTAGTTGCTGCAGAAGCTTAATAAAGCCAATTTTACTTATTTATTTTAGGATTTCTGTGGGGAAACGGGTTGCGCTTGTTAGAAATTCTGCTTAAATTTTATAGACTGTAAGAAACACGCTTTAAAGCTTTTATTCTATTTATAATTAGAATTTTATATACTTTATTAAATTAATTAATTAATAATTTATATTTCAATCGTCATTTAATTATAATAATAAACATTTTTTTATAAAAAAAACTGAACCGACTTCAAAATTAATAAAGTTACTAACTAAAAATTGAAGATATGTTCTATAGTTCGGCGGATTCATTAAATATTAAATATTGTTAGAAATAAATTAGAAAATGATGTCCATCTTGGCGAAAGAACAAAATTAAACATAAACACTATTCTTGAGCTATTAACTTTTTGTGTCAAAACAACATATTTTCAATATAACACTGATTTTTATAAACAAACCTCTGGCATGGCTATGGGTTCACCTTTATCACCTATAATTAATTAATATTTTTATGGAAAACTTTGAATTAAATTTTGTAGAAAATTATCAATATAAACCTTTAGATTGGTGGAGATATATAGATGATATTTTTTCTATATACCAACATGACGAATACTGTTTAAATAATTTTTAACACACATTAATACACAAGAAACAACAATTAAATTTACGTTAGAAAAAGAAAACAACTCACAACTACCATTTCTTGACATTTTAATAAAAAAGATTTAAACAATTTTGAAACAAAAATCTACAGAAAGCCTACGCATACAAATAGATACTTAAATTTTAACTCAAATCACCCAAAAATGGTTAAAAGGGAGATGTAAAGAGTCTATTTGATAGAATTAAAGTCATTTGTTCTAATCAAAATATAAATATTGAAAAAGATTATTTAAAAATATTTTGTTTCAAAATAATTATCCTCTTGATTTTATAAATAATTGTTTCCTTGAATTTGAAACTCCAGTTATAAGACAAAATCAAAATAGACCTATAACAAATTTATTTTTACCATACATTTCAACGAAAAGGACATAAATTTAATATTCGCACAATCTTAAAAACACAAAACACTATCAGATCTCAATTAACAAAAACAAAACCATATAACTTAAATCCAAATTAATTATATAAATTGCGAAGATTTTCCTAAAAAACCTAGCAAACCATGAAACATTGCCCCGGCACATGCATTATAACTTGCGACGATTGAAAGTAAAGCTATGCAATTTAATTTTAAAAAAGTATGTACCTAAATACATAGAAAATGGGATTTTAAAAGGAGAAAATCAAATATTGTGTGTAAAAACAAGGTTAGTTTGATTTTTAACTTTGATGATGGATATCTCGGGAACAAAACGTTTTTGAAAAAAAATCTTTCAGATTTATGATCAGCGCCCCAAAATCCCCCATATGCCAAATTTCGTCAAAATCGAAGTTGCTCTCACTTTCTAGACAATTACCTTATAATTATGTCCGCGGTCTTCGAGTAGTGTGGTTCATGTTCGCGTAGAAGTCTACATAGACTTCCCGGATAGGCGGCTGAAGGTGTCGTACGAGTTTTGCTGTACTCTTGGGGATCGAGAAAAGATTCACGCTAAATTCAGGCTATTTTCTTCTAGGGCTAAGCGCTGTAAGTGAAGATTCCTAAAGCCTGAGGTTTTTACGTTTTGGTGTTCAACACATGGTGTCTTCGTATGGTCGAGGAGGTGCGCATGCCTTGCGGAAAAGCGTCAGTGGTGAAAGTGACTGTTATACGCGATAAAAGTAGCAGCCCTTGGCTTGACATCCACAATTTATGCATGTTCAGAAGTTCATCCCTGTTGTTGATTGTTTGAAGTGTTTCTTATTTATATGCTAGAAAAGTCTGGGAGTTTCGAGCTCGATTATTCAGTTTTTCCACGGACAAAGCCGGGAAAGCTTAAAAGCAATAGCTTATATGACCGGAACGGAAGAACTGGCGAATTGACTTAGTATCAGAGCCATAAAACAAAGAGATACAGAGATATGTAATCGGTGACTATACACTAAAAACACTACTACAAACCTACTACTTTTTTCTTACTTAAACAGTTCGTATAGAACAGTAATGCTGCCCTATTACGTATATATTGAGTATAAACGAAAAGACTTAACACAAAAATAAAATACACGCAATTACTGGATTAAATAAAATTTAAAAAGATGAATTGCTTAAATAAAAATTTTATGGTAAACTAGATTGTTTGTATAAACCAGAACTAACCAGAACTAACCTAATATTGGAGCATAATTACTAAAGTCGGTTTTGCCACAAAAACTAGAGTCAGCTTTGCCGCAAAAATAAGTCTAGTACCTTTCTGTCCCGCGATCCTGACTTGGCTTTCTTATTGGCTACCGCGGAAAAACAAACTAATTTTTATCGCAAAATAATAAGCTAATTTTTTTGTAATCTATAAAAAATAACCAACAAACAAGTTATAATGATTTTGGTATGTCTATTAGTACTTTACTATTAGCTGCTGGCGGTTTAAGGTTTATTTTTACACATTTAGAAATTAAAACTAGGTTTGTTCTTAGAGCAGTCAAAAACTGTCAGAAACCGTCAGACGCACGCGCGTTTTGTTAAACGCGTTTGTAGAAAATAAATCCCAAACTGCTGATCAAAAATCCCCTATTCGCAGACGTCCAATTTTTCGTTGTGAACAAAGTCGGTCCATATAGGGTCGCGACATTCGGCCATATTGCTTTGACGTGTTATGACGTCACATCTCCCATTTTTCGGCCATGTTGTTCAGTGCCGGAGATATACAGTTTATTATATTAGTAGAACAACCGTTTACACAACAGTTTTTAATTATTATTAAGTTGTAAATTCTTTTACTTTAAGGAATTACATCTCTTAACAAATATCACTTCCAAAACAATGCAAAATGAAATGCGCAAATTCTAGACGCCACTGGATTGATCATCAGCTTAGATTTTACCCAGTCTTGCCAACTTTTCTCCGTGGAGTGCCCTTCCTTGCGTCCCCGACCTCGAAACGCCTAAAAGTTCAGGATATGTCGCAACCTTATAAATATAAACTAACCTTGGTTGTGAACTAGTTTCCAACCGTCAAAATAATCCGCTGATTTTGTAGACATTTTTGGTTGGAGACATGCGCAATGGCCATTAAAGTGATTTCATTTGATTTTACAAGTTTATTCTTTCCTTTCAACATTTTAGCCAGATTAAGTGGGTTTTTAGTCTTTGGTTTTAGAAATTATTTTATTATTTATTAGGGTATTGCAGAGTTGGGTCGAATACTAAAAATCGGTATTCGAATACAAATACGAATACCGGAAAATAAAGTATTCGAAAACCGAATATTTGAATACTTGGAAGAAAAACAGTATTTGAATACTTGGTATTTACAAATACCCGGAATCGGTATTCAAATATTGGAAAAAAAAGATTCGAATACTAGAAAAAGAAAAAAACGATAATTAAAAATTTTCAAGAGCAAAGTCCTCACCTCATTTTTTCCTACTTTCCTGTTCCCTTTTAGTATTCTACTCGATGACAATTTTGGTATTCGAATACTGCTTACATATTCCGGTATTCGAATACTCGGAACGCCGGTATTCGAATACTCAAAAAAGTATTCGTCGAATACTTCAAAAGTATTCGAATACAGAATCCCGAATACTAACCAAAAAGTATTCTGCCGAATACCGAATACCAACACACAAATGTATTCGAATACTATTCAAATACCGGCAAAATGTATTCTGAATACTATTCAGAATACTGAGTATTCGAATACGACCCAACTTTGGGGTAATGCAAATATATTTTTTAAAAATTTGGCTAGGTGGCGTTGGTCCAGTTTACATTTAACGTCGTGCCGTTCGCAGAGTTAAAAATTCCTTAGAAAATTCCACACCACGGTTTTTTAACCAATCAAATGTTGGGTTTTGGTTGCATTACCATGACAATACAAGTATTTATCAAAAAAAAAAAAAAAAAAAATCTCCTGCCTGGGGTACCCTGTAGTGAATTATAGTGGAAATTTTTTGACATAATCATTGAATTTGTTAAAACCTTACATTATTTTATATTGTGTTATGTTGAAATCATAACTGGTACAGTCTTTAATTATGTATGTGAATGACAGACAACTCACATACATAATTAAAGAAAATGTTATTTTGTAACCAGTTGTAGTATTTCAAACATAACACAATATAAAAATAATGTAAGGTTTTAAGAAGACTCTAAATGACAATTTTATACAACTACAGTTAGTGAAATAATCTCATAAGACTGAAGTACTAGACATAAGTGAAAAGCAAACAAAAGCAAGGTATAGGTCTAAAAAATTAAAATAAACTATTTTTACCAAGTATTATAAGTGTAATATAATATAAAAAGAATAAAAATGATAAGCTCTAAAATCACATATATTTGCAACTACAACTGGTAAATGAAAAATATTTATTTTATGGTAAAATTTTAAAGCTCTTGTCAAAGTTACAAACATTAGGTTTAAAAGAATATTATTTATACCAAACTTGTTGTGAAATTTTTCTACCGAATACCATACGTTCTTAAATTATTCCGGGAATTTTTTTCTTGGCCACAAATATTTTAAGAAAATTCTCCAATAATTTTCAAAATATTCGTGACCTTGAAAAATTTCCGGAAATAAAATTAGCACTAGTGGTATTACAAGTGAAAATTATTTCCAACCAAGCATGCGCATTAGAAAATTGGAAATCGATTAAAAATTTTGCTCTATGAATAAAGCTGATATGGCAATAAATTATTATACCATTATCAGTCAGTATTTGTCATCAAAATTTACGTTTTTTTATTATTTAAAATAAGTAATTATAGTCTCTCTCTCTATTTATTTCTTGGTTTTGGTCCCTTCAGGTCCAATCCACCACTCTCCCTTTCCGGATTATGCGTTCCAGGGCTTCGTCGGCGGAAAATCGGATAATCGAGCTAGTAGCTCACAGAAATTCCAAAAAGAAAACAAAAATAATTCTACAATCGATGTAATGCATAAATTGTCGGCTGTCAAACCAAGATCTGCTACTGGTGTTACGTATAACCTTCACTTTCACTACTGACAGTTCCCATGGCACGCCCATCTATTTCCCGCCATTTGAGAAATACCTCGTGTTCACCACCAAACAGGATACCATTAGCTTATAGGAATCTTCGCTCACAGCGCTTAGATCCAGAAGATGCCGTCAATTTAGCGTGAATCTTTCCTTGATCCTCGAAGGTAAAAAAACGTTCGTACGACACCTCTAGCCGCCACTGCGGGAAGAACTTTGTAGTCCTCTACGCACGTTCGCAGTGTCCGGAGGTCAAACAAAGAGTCTCAATTATATTCTTTATAGAAATATTTTATTACCTTTTTCAATTATATTAGTCACTGTTTGTTATTGCAGTAATTTTTCAAGTTTATTCGTGAATTAACAATTACCCTATACAAATAAACCTTTATGTATAAAGAATAGCACAACTTTGCTCATGACCTTTTTAGAAAGGGTTATTTAACCTTCTCTTTCGCTGTGAGAATTTTTTCAGCTGCAGAGCGAAAAGGGCGAAGTGTTTAATAAAAATAACAATGACGAGGCTGTGGAGTAAACTGAAAGGCAATTTCTCATATGCCCCTTTAGTAATTTAGATATTAAATCATCTCTCGCTGACCTTGTGGTGGCTCAATTGGGTATTTTTTTTTATCTTTGGACAAACCACGAAGGCTTAAAGCCTAAATACTAACGTACCGTGGGTATCTTAAGCGAGGTAAGAGGGAGCTTGTTGACACGAGACTTAATTACTTGACGATTTGGGGGAAGGAAAGACCTCTGCGGGCAGCAAGTTCCACAATCTAGAAACTCTAGGGATAAAAGAACGAACAAAGTGAGAAGTTCGGGGCCTGTCCAGTTGGACCGTATAAGGATGCATACGCGCGGAACCACGAGTTTCTCTATTGGGAACCGTGAGTGGAAGAACTATACTGGACAATTCTTCAGAGCAGAAGCCATGGAAGTACCTATAAAAAGCGATAAATCCCCCACAGCCCGACGATGGGCAAGAGAGGGAAGCCTTTCTGTAAGTGAAGGATCATTAATGAGACGAATAGCTCTTCTTTGAATAGAATCAAGAATGCTTAGGGTTGTGGGGGAACAATATTCCAAGGAAGGTCGGATTTGGGACACATATAAAGTGTATAATTATATATGTAAGGTACGGGACTTAAGCATTCCAAGAACATGTCAACAATCTTTAAATATTTTTATAACCTCCCGTAAACAATTCTAAAAACGCAATAAAAAAATGTTGTAAATATTAAGCAAATTATTTACTGAAGAACCCCTTTAAAAGGTTTTTAACCAGAAAAAACTCCCCACAAAAACCCTTTTAAATAAATATAATAGAACAATTTCGTCAAAGGGCCAATTTGCGAAAAGGGTTTTTTGATTTTAGTAGTCACCGTGGGAATTTTTTCAGCTGTACGACACGAAAAAGGCGATTTGTCTTGATAAAAAAATGACAATGACGAGGGTCGGGAGATTCATCAAAGATAATTTTTCATGTGTTTATGATTTATTAAGTTGTTTAATTAAGTAAAATAAATAATTAACCAAAGGTATTATAGAAGGAATTAATTAAAATTGGAGTATAATAAGCGGAAGAAAAAAACAATTTGGGTACTTAGATATTGGTTTATGTAAATTGAAGTTATTACTATAGCAATTAAACTATTTTTTTATATACAGGGTGGCCCACCATATTCGAGACGGTCTGTAGCTGGATAACCATGGGGTTTTTAAAAAAGTAAATACTGAAACATATACAGGTCGGATAAGGCCACAGTATAAAACTATTTTAGTCTATACAGGGTGTCTCAAAAAAGTGTGACGTATCAAAGTTATATTTTTTAAAATGGAACACCCTATATTTTATGACGGTTTTAGATTCTACATAAAAAAATTTAAGTTTGTTAATAGTACCAAGTGTCTAATTTTATTCGTTTTTGTGATATTTGATTTTTTTCAAAATGCAGGGGTGCAATTAAATTAATTTTATTTTAACAATATAAACTCCTTAAACTTTAAAATTTGTTACAAGATTAGGAAAAATCTGCCTTATCATACGTAGGTCATATCGAGATCATAGATTATACAGGGTGATCAAAAAATAATTTCAATTTTTAGAAAGTCAAATAGCAATATCTCTCCTATTTTAAATGGAACACCTTGTATTTTTTTACACCGCATGATGACAAACCAAATGCTGTTTCAAATGGTGTATAGGTTGCTCATACCTATCTTTTATACTTTTTAAGTAAATTCCGTTTTAACATATTTTTATTCCAAATGTCTATTTTAAATGTAAGTAGGCTGTGATATAGCTATGCCTATTTACTAAGCCGTTATTGCAAAATTTAAACTTGTTGGAAAAAAACACAAAATTAAAAGATTTTGTATTATCTGCCACCATTTTTAAAATTCACAGAAAAAAAAATAATTACTTGCTTATAATGCTACTTCCAATAACAGTTATTTCAGCTGAATGTGGTAATGATAAAACTTGTGTTTTTAAACAATCCTAATATCGCCTCTGGTCAGTTATGACGACATTCTATGACCTATAACTCATTTCTCCCATCATCCATAATCACTGTGTCAAATTTTTTAAAGCAACTATTAAGCTTATCGGATGGTTTCTCCTGAAATATTTTTGAGGATTAACTCTAGACTAAAGTAAACCAGTTTTTTCACATCCTACCAGTTTTATATCATCTTGTTGTTGTAGAAGAAGGGTTTTTATTTAAAATCATTGAAATTTCTTTTAAACTGACTAAAACACTAGTAATCAATAAATGGTCGTTGTTATTTTCTTAAGAAAAATATTAATGGCTGCTATGTCAAAGCCAACTTTAATTATTTAAATATACATTTGGACTAAAAATTTGTAAAAACAGATTTTACTAAAAAGCACAAAAGATAGGTATAGGTAACCTATAACCATTTGAAAGAGTATTTTATTTGTCATCATGTGACGTAAAAAAATACAGGGTGTTCCATTTAACATAAGAAAGATATGGCTATTTGATTTTCTGAAAAATTGAAATTATTTTTTGATCACCCTGTACAATATTTGATCTTGATTTGACCTACGTATGATATGGCAGACTCTTTCTAATCTTGTTACACATTTTTAAGTTTAAAGTGTTAAAAGTGTTAAAGTAAAATCAATTTAATTTTACCCCTGCATTTGTCAAAAAATCAAATATCACAAAAACGAATAAAATTAAACACTTAGTACTATTAACAAACTTGAGTTATTTTTTAAAGTAGAATCTAAAACCGTCATAAAATATAGGCTGTTCCATTAAAAATAATTTTATACTGTGGTCTTTCTTATCCGACCTGTATATGTTCCAGTATTTATTTTTTTAAAAACCCCATGGTTATCCAGCTACAGACCGTGTCGAATATGGTAGGCCACCCTGTATATATATAAATATTATATATACTGGGTATCCAAAAAGGTGAGGTCAAAAATGAGGTGATAGATTTAGCCAAAATGTTGTTAGTACCATCGCGTTCAAAAAAACTCAGACAAGCTTATTTGGTTTGATCTCCCGGACTTTTATGAATTACCTGATTTTTCTATATTATAATAATAATGAAACTATCAAAAATTAATAGGTACTTAGTTGTCAGTATAGGTTGTCAGTCAAAAAAAATATTCAGTTTTGGCATCTGCTGATATTATGCCTCGTCTAAACCAGCAACAAAAAGTAATACTACATACAAGAGTTATTGAAGGAGTTGCAATAAGGAATATAGCCAATGAGATTGGCGTAGACAAGAACACCGTTCTACTTGCAAAGAAAAAAATCAATAATTTTGGCGATATGAGAAGAAACCCAGGCTCAGGCCGGAAAAAAGCTCAAATGCGGAGCAAGATGCCGGTTTAATACAATATTTACAGGCCAATCCATTTCACACCGCTCTCCAAGCCAAAGAAGTCGCTAACTTTCCGGCATCCATTCAAACCGCTAGAAGGAGAATTCGGAATTCCCAAATTATAAGGAATAGGTCCGCAGCAAATAAAATTTTTTGACGGAAGAAAATAAAATTAGACGAATGCGGTTTGCCAGGGAGTTTCTAAATGCAGATAATCTGTGGCCAAAAGTTATTTTTCTGATGAGAAAACTTTCCAGTCGTGTCATAATGGAAAAATTAGAGTATATAGACCCACTGGAACGAGATATAATAGTCAATATACTAGAAAGGTTGCAAGAAGCGGTAGGTTTTCGGTTAATGTTTGGGCATGGATTAGTGCCAGAGGACCAGGGGTTTTAAGAGTTATTCCAGGACGTTTTACTGCGCCCGTTTATAGGGATATATTAGAGCAAGTTATGCTACCATCGGTGGAAGCTGTATATGGGGATGATTTTACTTTTCAGCATGACAACTCGCCAGTCCATCAGGCCCGAATTATTAATGCATTCCTTGACGAAAATAATATTAATGTGCTGCCGTTCCCTCCAAAGAGCCCTGATCTCAACCCGATCGAAAATGTGTGGGGGCTTATGTTAAAAATAATTCACCAACATGATTTTCGACCAAGAAATCAAGAAGAGCTCCAGCAAAAAATTATGCAAGCTTGGGATCATATTGATAACCAGCTTACACAAAATCTAGTGTTTAGTATGCCCCGACGTTTGCGGAGTGTATTAGAAAATAATGGCTCTATTACAAAATATTAATATAGTTTCTATTTTTAAGAGTATAACCTGTTGTTGTTTAAATAATGTAATAATTATTTGATTTATTTAATTTAAATAAAAAACCTTATTTAATTTTTGCGTTTGTGTATTTTTGAAAGCGATGGATCGCGTTTAAAAAAAAACACACACAAGCTTGTTTTGCTTGATTTCCTACACTTGTATAATTAAGTAATTTAATTCTGTAATAAATAAACCTAGCTGGTATAAATTACCTGAATTGTCTATATCCCAATAATAAAACTATCCAAACTTAACAGGTATTACGTTGTCAGTCAAAAAAAAAATTATAATAGTCAGGGAGCTAGTAGCATATAATATTTTGAGTGTCTGAGTTTTTGAACGCGATGGTACTTAGCAATTGCTATAGCATTTGCACTATTTATATATATATATATATATATATATATATATATATATATATATATATATATATATATATATATATATATATATATATATATATATATTGTTACAGAAGTCCACAGCGCTGTCCTTTATCAGGTTTAGTAGATTTCTGCCAAGACATTCATACAGGAGAGGGTTCCCACATAGACTGTGTCTTTTGAGTGTAAGCCTTACACTGTTTCCTCCTCTTCCCGCAAAGCCTGCATGTTATTGGTTCATTGTAAATACCCATTTTTTGCCAGTGTTTCCTTAAATGACTGTCCTGTCCTGTCAAAAGTCCTACTAATTGTCTTAGCTTAGTGTGCCCCAGCTGGAGGACTTTAGTTTTTAGTTCCTTGGAAGGATCGTCCAGTGTCTCTTTTGCATGCCTTTGGCCAGGTGATGTATGCCAACGAGCGAGATATTGTTGTTGAGACCATCTGCTTATCGTGGTTTTCATCACCTTTTCGGACAGTCCAAGTACTGGCTTCGGACCGTTAAATCTTCTAGATGACCCAGCTTTTGTCAATTCATGTGTCCATGAACCCACAGAAGTTTAATCTTGTTGTTCCTGGCGGTAAGTTCTTTGATATTGTTCAGGAACTCCATCGTGATTTTGGATGTTATATGATCAGCATCTAAGGCTTTTAGATTAGCCTGGCTATCTAAGATAATGCGAATAGTGTGGTTGTGATACCCTCTTCTCATATTCTCTTAAATACATGCTTGGATGGCATTTAGAATTAGTATGTAAAGACTTTTGGTACGACTATCATTATTTTATGGTTTAGATATTAAACAAAAAATATTTTTAATTTTGTTGAAGTTTGTGACATTATTACTATTTCTTTTTATCATTTTTAACTTTTAAAATTGTGTAAATTTGCATTAGTAGAAACAGTAATCAAATCTGTAACAATAGGGTTTTCTTTTCTAGATGCTTATGGGTTGTTCCATTAGTTTTTACTGCATTATTGTTGACTCTCCGAGAAACCTGTTTATTTTTCTTTTTAAAATAAAGAAATGCTGTATGAACTACATAGCATAAATAAAAAATAATACTGATCTCTGAATATAATTGTTGCATGTATATGCCTACATGTGCCTACGTGTCACAACCCATTGAGCCCTGGCATTCACCAGCGTTAATTTGGTAAAAGCAATAAGAGTGAATATCTATAATAACTACAATTTAAAATTAAAAGATAAACTAAAAACTTAAGGACAAATTAGGGTAAAAATAAATAAAAATTATTAATTGTGCACAATAAACCCTTAAAATTATTTTTACAATTTGAAGAAATATAATGCACATTTTTCTTTTGTAACCATTTTTATAACAATTTATTGGTATATCATCCACATTTCTTATATAAAAATATAGACATTTTTTAGAAGTGTTGATATGATAAATTCACCTCGGAGCTTTACGCAGCACACCCCGCCACATAGCGCGGACGTGGAAGTGGATGGAATTCACGTCGTTTAAAGGGCTTGGCGAATGATTTTTCGGTGATTTAAACCTTGTTGACTTTTTGGCGTCAAAGGTGCGCGTAGCAGGTTGGTTAATTTAGACGGATGTTTGGTGAATTGTTGCAAGTCTGGACGCAACTTAACAGTTAAAAACCAACATTCACAGTGTACCTGTACCAATATTTTATTCTTTAGAGTCGACGCATTAAGTTTTGTAATCAATTTTTTAATATTCTCTTTTTCTTAAAAACCAACTACATTGTGTAAATCTCTTATTTTTCACCTGGTAGAAAAGTACTACTTCACTCAATTAGTTATATGATAAATTTAATTCACCATATTTCATAACTCCTTTTTTTTAACTTTTAACAAACCACGAAGGCTAAAAGCCTAAATACTAACGTACCGTGGGTGTCTTAAGCGAGGTAAAAGGGAGTTTGTTGACACAGGACTTAAATACTTGAAGATTTGGTGGGGAAGGAAAGACCTTCGCGGGCAGCAGGTTCCACATTCTAGAAACTCTAGGGATAAAAGAACGAACAAAGTGGAAAGTTCGGGGCCTGTCCAATTGGACTGTATAGGGATGCATACGCGCGGCACCACGAGTTTCTCTGTTGAGAACCGTGAGTGGAAGAACTATACTGGACAATTCTTTAGAGCAGAAGCCATGAAAGTACCTATAAAAAAGCGATAAATCTCCCACAGCCCGACGATGGGCAAGAGAGGGAAGCCTTTCTGTAAGTAAACGATCATTAATGAGACGATTAGCTCTTCTTTGAATGGAATCAAGAATGCTTAGGGTTGTGGGGGACGCCATGCCCCAGATATAAGAACAATATTCCAAGGGAGGTCGGATTTGGGACACATACAAAGTGTATAAATTAGAAGGGAAAAATACTTTTTGGCTCGAAAGAGAAATCCAAGCATTTTTGAAGCTGCCGTGGCTATAGATACAATCTGTTTATGCCAGTTAAGGTTACTTTTAAATCTGACGCCCACAAGATTGAAGGTGAAGATATGTTCCGTAGTGTGGCGGATTCATTTAATGGATGGTATTTATTTTGGTACACACCAAAATAAAATTAAAAGTACTAAAAAACCAAAAAAAAATTAAACAAGTAAAAAGATAATTAAATATCGACGTTTCGGTGGCAAATCTGTCACCGTTGTCAAGATAAATGGAATAAAAATAATAAAAATAAAAATTTACTATTATTTAGGTTTTAAAATTTAAAATTTTTATGTTTTTTAGGATATTCTGAAATCTTTGACATTAAATGTCAAAATATGTTTGTTTGGTTATAGTGTCATAGTGACATAGATAACTGGTTGTTGGTGTATTGACTGTTTATTTTACAAAAAGGTGAATAGTTAGTTAATTTTTAGTCTTCCTGAAGATACTTCAGTATCAAGCAAAGGTAACCAAGTGTTATTTAAATTAACTGAAATTGATGCTACACAATTATCTTTATTTTGGTGTGTCAAGGTGTCTTTGTAATAACTGGTAAATAAAATCAAAAACTTTCCTTGTCTTGCACTACATAATACCAAAGGCGAATTTTCGTTGTACCCACATAAATGGGAAATGCGGTATGTTAATAAGTCAGGAAACATGCAAAGTTAGATGCGCTTTAACCCGCAAATGCTTTATATGGAACTTTATTACAAGACAACGTTGAACTTTCCCGATATACATTGTGTTGTGGTATTATGAGTTTATCTTATCTGATTGTCTTTCACATAATTTAAGACTTATATGTTATAGAAAATAACAATAAAGGGTATTGAGCATGTCTTATCTGCCAGCAAACAAGAATTACGTGGTAGCAGTACAGGGTGTTACAAATTCGATGCAGTAGCATTGCTATCTCGGTAATTATAGGTGATAGAGAGTTGAGTAAATTAGGGCAATGCGCATCCTCTTGCTGAATATTTCGACAAAGACGAATTTAAAAAATTCTGGTTACTTTCGGAGATATCTGGAAAAAACCGAAAAATCCAATTATTCATTTTATTTTCTTAAGGCCTCGCTAGTGATTATTTCTATTTCTATTTCCATTTTTTTTCTTGGTTTTGGTCCCTTCAGGTCCAATCCACCACTCTCCCCTTCCGGACTATGCTTTCCAGGGCTTCGTCGGCGGAAAATCTGGATAATCGAGCTCATAGCTCCCAGAAATTCCAAAAAGAAAACAAATAATTCAACAATCAATGCAATGCATAAATTGTCGGCTGTCAAACCAAGATCTGCTACTGGTGTTACGTATAACCTTCACTTTCACTACTGACAGATCCCATGGCACGCCCATCTATTTCCCGCCATTTAAGAAATACCTCGTGTTTACCACCAAACAGGATACCATCAGCTTATAGGAATCTTCGCTCACAGCGCTTAGATCCAGAAGAAAGATGCCATCAATTTAGCGTGAATCTTTTCTTGATCCCCGAAGGTAAAAACGTTCGTACGACACCTCTAACCGCCACTTCGGGAAGAACTTTGTAGTCCGCACTGTCCGGAGGTCAAACAAAGAGTCCCTAGTGATTATTTCGCAAAACCAACACATTTTCCTAAGGCACTTTTTTATGCTCTGTAAAGAAATATATTTTTATTTTATTTTCTGATACATTTCGTTTTTTAGCTACTATTTTTAGCTTCCTTTTTTAAATACGGAGCATGATGATGGTAGCTAAAAATCGAAACGTCGTATCGGAAAAAATAAAAATATTAAAGAGCTCAAAAAGTTCCTAAAGAAAGTGCTTTTGGTTTTCCAAAATAATCACTAACAGGGCCTTTAAAAATAAAATTGATAATTGAATTTGTCGGTTTTTTCCGGATGTCTTCAAAAGTAACCGGAAATTTTTAAATTTCTCTTTGCCCAATTATTTAGCATTAGGATGCCCAACTTGCCATAATTTAACCAACTCTCTATCTTTTATATTTACCAAGATAGCAATGCTAATTGATTAAATTTGTAACACCCTGTATAATTGCAAAAAGCTTTTTAATAAAATACATACAAATAGGAGGTAACGGTCGACTTTAGGAACAGTACATTTTTAAAATTTTCCATTACACAACAATACATAAACAATAATTAAACAATATTTTTGGGTGCGGCTCGTCCATTAGGTCATTTGGTCAATGATCCACCTAATTTGTAATAATACCAAAAATAATAACAAGCAATTATTCATAAAATTCTAACAAGCAAAAAGTTTAAATTTATTACTATGCGAAAACTCCCCAATAAGCAATTTAATCAACAAAAACTTTACACCGTCGGTGCATTTTATGACCGGAGTTCTAAATGAAAATGCAAGATGCCTTAAGCCAAAAAGAAAAAAAAAAAGAACAAATACACAACGTATTCTAGTAAAGGGTCATCGCCTTGCGGCAACCAAACAAATCAATTTCCGTTCGGCGCATTTTATCAGTTATTGGCAGGCAACCCAAAATTCTCTGTGACTAAAATATTTCTTGCCTTTGCGGTTTTCTCCTTTGCCGGTCAATTTAAAGTGGATTGCGTCGATTTTATTGGTTGGTCATGTTGTAAACTAATGTATGCTGTGCGCATTCTCCAACGCGCCTAGGCATGCTTCTGATCAGGTGGTCAATGTCCTCCTGTGGTATCTCATTCCAGGCAACCACCAACTCCTGTCAAAGTGCTTCTAGAGTCTGAGGAGGACGTTGCAAATTGAGCAATCTCCTACCCATCATATCCCACACGTGCTCAATAATTGGGGTCGGGAGATCTTGGTGGCCATGGTAACAATGTGACATTACGACATCATTACGTTGAAAGAAGTCTATTGTAACTCTTGCAACATGTGGTCGAGCATTATCTTGTTGGAAAGTTGGATTTGCCAGAGTGTCAAAATAGGGTAAAAGATGGGGTTCTAGAACTTCTTGGATATAACGCTGCGCGTTCATGTTACCTCTGATAAAGATTAAAGGTGACCTGGAGCCATAAGCTATAGCACTCCAAATCATAACTCCAACAGTGTGAAGAACATGTCTTTTAACAAAAAACTGTGGATTCCTCCTTTCATCGCGTCGCCTTCTAACCATGGCTCGACCATCGTGCATGCCTAAACAAAATCGAGACTCGTCACTAAAGACAATACTGTTCCATTCCTGATCCCAGAGTGACCGTTGTCTGCACCACTCAAGGCGATTACGTCGGTGTTCTCGAGTTAAAGGGAGGACCCAGTGTGACCGGTATGAAAACAGGCGAAAACTTCTCATTCGTCGGTAAACACTTCGCATGCCAATAGGTCTTCCGTGTTCTGCAAACCATTCATTTGCATTGGACCTGGTATTGGAGAAACGGTTCCTTAAGGCCAATAATCTTAGCCGGCGATCTTCACGGTCTGTTGTTCTACGGCGGCGTCCAGTGCCCCTTGCTCTTTGCGTACGGCCTTCTTGAAGCCATGCCTGACAACACCTAACCACAGTGTCTACACTTCTTTGCACTCTAACTGCAATTTCCCGAAAAGAAAGTCCAGCTTCCCGAAGTCCCACTATACGGCCCCTATCAAACTTACTAAGTTGACGAAATCGTACAGGCCTTCGTACTCTAGGCATCGTAACCAATCGTAAACAATGTCAACAACAACAAACAAAATAATAAAAATACAAGTAAAATATTGAAAAAAGGAAAAAAACACTATGCTTTATCTACGACTATATAATAAATCTCGAAAATAAACAAACAAGAAAATTATTCTCGGTTTATTCAAACTCATTTAATTTAACAAAAGAGCTAGAATTTTGAGTAATCCCGTCAAAATACCTTATTTAAATTCAGTTTCGGTGCATCACAGACTGTTTGCTTTCGCTAAAGATGCTAATGACGTCTATTATTATATCGTTTCTTTTAAAAATATACCGGTATTCAGTGAAAGAACTTTGGATTTAGATCAATTGATGTTATTTAAAAAATAGTTTAGATAATAAACGAATAAATAAATAAAAAAATAAATGAATTATTTTAGTAATAAATAAATTATTTATTAAAAGTATCTATATTTTTTTGAGTAAATACTTAAAAGAATAGGTGACTAAGTAAATAGGAATAAATGAATAAGTAACTGGATAAATAAAAGAATTATTTTAAAAATGTTTAATCTTAATAAAACTGCTGTCCGTTGGGTTTTAAGAGATTTATTAATTTTTAATTCCATAAAATGTCTCATAATCATGCTTTTAAATTTAGCTGAATTATCAAACCGCGAAATCGAAATGAGATATTTTGGTAATTACTCAAATATATACAGGTTGTTTTCAAATTGCGGTAAGAAAATTTAAGAGCGTATTCCTAAGCTATTTTTTTGAAAAATAAAGTTCATATTAACATGGGTCCTGAATTTTTTGGTTTTTAAGATATAGGGTGTTTTCAAGAAACCTTTTAAAACACTTTTTTTGTCACATTAGTTATAAACCCTATTTATTTAAGTAGTTGTTGTTGTTTTTTTTTAACTTTGGACAAACCACGAAGGCTGAAAGCCTAGATACTAACGTACCGTGGGTGTCTTAAGCAGGGTAAGAGGAAGTTTGTTAACACGTGACTTAAAAACTTGAAGATTTGGGGGAAGGAAAGACCTCCGCTGGCAGTAGGTTCCACAGTCTAGAAACTCTAGGGATAAAAGAACGAACCAAATGGGAAGTTTGGGGCCTGTCCAATTGAACCGTATAGGGATGCATACTCGCGGCACCACGAGTTTCTCTGTTGGGAGGTGCAAGAGGAGGAACTATACTGGATAATTCATCGGAGCAGAAGCCGTAAAAGTATCTATAGAAGAGCGATAGATCTCCCACAGCTTGACGATGGGCAAGAGAAGGAAGTCTTTGAGTAAGTAAGGGATCATTAAGACGAACAGCCCTTCTTTGAATGGCATCAAGAATGCTGAGGGTTGTAGGGGATGCCATTCCCCAGACTTGAGAACAATATTCCAGAGAGTGTCGAATTTGGGACACATACAAAGTGTATAAATTGGAAGGAGGAAAATACTTTTTGGTTCGGAAAAGAAATCCAAGCTTTTTTGAAGCCGTGGTGGCTGTTGTCAGGTTGTCAGCTTTTGCTAATAAGAAGTTATAACCCTTCATTTTTAAAATAATAAAACGCTTTAATGTTTCTGTATGCTCCAGGATTAACCAGTTTAGCGAATTTTTTTGGAAAACTAAGCAAGCTACGTAAAAATATGGAAAAACAAATAGGTATTTTTAGGTGTTTCATCCGAAAAAATATAAATATTACAAAAACACACAGTGGCGTACATTTTTTTGTCAATAATATAGCTAAGATGCGTCCCACGCCGTCACTGGTCTTAGGGTTGAATTAACTTTCTAATAGAACAAATACCACAGCAAATATTTATTTAAACCGGATAAGGCATACTTAAGACATTATTAAAAACCCGATTTTTTTTTTAAAAGTTTTACACCCTTTTTCTTAAAAACAAAACATTTCGGGACCTATGTTTATATAAACTTTTTTTTATAAAATAAATAAATAAATAAGTAAGTATATTAAAACAAAAAAAAGTACATACATGAATAAACGAATAATTGAGTAAGTTACTGAATGAATAAATTTTTGACAAAGTCCTCCTGTTATAGTTGTAAATTGTTTAAAAAGTCTTACTGCCTACTATATATATTTTTTATCTTTGGACAAACCATGAAGACTAGAAGCCTAAATACTAACGTACGTCTTAAGCGAGGTATGTGACCTAAAGGGTGAAGAATTCATTAGCTCGTAAAGGAAACAAATAGACTCTCCATGTACTTCGACCAGACCGAAAGGTATGTTGATCTTTTGTACCCCTTATCTGCCAAGTTATTTTAACAGGATAGGTAGATAAATGCTGCATTTAGTAGGCTTTGACACTACCGCCTGTGCTATGCAGGCACGGTACAACCTTTACTATGCAGGCATTAGCCCTAACCAGTGAGCAGTAACACAGCAATTTTATCTAGGCCTTTTGTCCAATGCATCAAGCTATTTATAACACTTGCTACACAGACAGTGGCCATCAAGAGGGAGTTTGTTGACACGGGACTTAAATACTTGAAGATTTGGGGGAGGGGGAAGGAAAGACCTCTGCGGGCAGCAGGTTCCACATCTAAAAACTCTAGGGATAAAAGAACTAGAGAGCCAAGTACAGAGTTTAGTTGAAAGACCATAGGAGGGAAGTTTATTAAGAAGTGCGGCATGTCAGACCTGGTCAAAAGCTTTGGATATATCAAGAGCAACGATCTGGGACTCACCTAGAAACTCAAAAGACTTATTCCAACAGTGTGATACGAAGGAAAGAAGATCTGCTGTAGATCTTTTGTGGCGAAATCCATACAGCCTATCGTGCAAAATTTTGTGTTTTTCTAAGTACTTAAGAATTTGTGAATTAATTAATTTTTCCATTACTTTACAAAGAACTGGGAGAATTGAAATTGGTCTATAGTTAGATGGAAGGGATTTAGATCCTTTCTTGGAAATAGGTTGAAAACGTGCAGCTTTCCAGCTCTCCAGAAAGATACCTGTGTCGTAAGAAATTCGAAAGAGCCGAGTTAAGATTGGTGCAAGTTCTGGAGCACATTTTTTTAAAACGATTGCTGGCATGCCATCCAGCCCAGACGATTTCTTGGTGTTAAGGGAGGAAAGGATACGCTTAATGTGTTTTACTTTAAAAATAATATCGGGCATTTTATGAGGAACTGGGGTAACCGTTGGAATTGGAAGATTTACGGGAGGGTCAAGGGTTGAATTGGCAGCAAATTGTTTGGCAAATAGTTCTGCCTTACCTTTAGCGGTAGAAATAATTTCATCTTTCAAAGTTAGTGGTGGGAAAGAACTGGTACAAAAATTCCTACTTATGTTTTTCGCAAAGGACCAGAAGGATTTGCTGCCATTTGAGCAAGAAAGAACTTTGTTTTTAATACGATTGTCGAAGGAGTCTTTGGCTTCAGAAATTGTTTGATTGTAGTAGTTTCTGGCTTCAATGCTGGTCTGTCGGTTTTCTGGACTAGGATCCTGTAGAAAATTCTTGTATATATATATATATATATATATATATATATATATATATATATATATATATATATATATATAATATTATATATATATATATATATAAATTTACAAACAGTTTTATTACCATGTTAAGATTTAAATCATTGCTATATTGTAAACTAAAGCTGAATTAGTCAACCGCGAAATCCAAATTAGATATTTTAGTAGATAAACAAATATAATATGCTACGTGCCAAAATCCAGAATTCCAATAAAATATTTATTATTTAGGTTCGCTTCGAATTAGGACATTTAAATTGGTGCGTTTAAATATTTTAACTAAACTGCTCAACAAAAAGATCGTACCATTCAATTTTTAGACCCATTTTCAAACTGCTGTAACTTTTTTAAAAATTAACTTATTTGAATATCTAAAACGGAGTTTAAAACCGCGTTTCTTCTACCTTAAGCTGTATTGCATTTAGTTTCAGTAAGGTGAATATTATCATGATGTACAGGGTGATCAATAGAGTGCTGCAAAAAAACAAAAAATCGAGTGTGTCCCATTTCAGTGGTAATTTTTTTTGTCGTTATAATATGGGTTGTTAGCAAGGTCATATCAATATCTCTAGACGTTTATGCCCGTTTTTGAATTGAGGACCTCTGGCTTGCGATACACCTCTAAACGTCAAATTTTGGTAATCAATTCATTAAAAAGCCATAACTGGAAAATGGATTGACGGATTTCAACGAGTGTTTCATATTCGGAAAGCTCATTTCATGTAGATTTTTTGTGTCCTAAGCACTTTTCGATAGGTTATAATTTTATGAGTATACGGGGCCAACAAATACAAAAACATAGCTAATTTAGACAGCCTAAATATAGGATAAATTATTGAACGCGAAAGGGACCATATGTGTGTGTTCTGTTTTAAAAATGGCCAAGTTGAAGTTTGTGTCAATATCTCGGAACGATTTCTATCGTTATTCGATTTATGCTGTTTAAGTGCCTGTAAACTTATTGAGCAAAAATGCGTCGTTATTATGGCATTAGGTCTGCATGGTAGGAATTCCAACAACGTCTTAAAGTTTTAAACATTTTTAAACATAAATTAGGGTATTTGGTATTGTACACCATGATATACGGAATAATAAACAAAGTGCTTTCAAATTTATTATTGTATCCATAATTACCGCAACGTTAGGTACAGAAGGGCCTTGTTTGCGCAACATGTTTTAGATTAAATTGTTAGGCTTGAAACTCTTTCAGTACATTTCGGTGTCTAAAAACTTACCGCACTATATTTTTAGTTGATTTTAGCTTAGTTTTGCCATTTTCGAAGAGCCAAATTACCTCTACAAAAACCAAAAAATGTTTACTTGATGCATTGAATTTATCTATAGCAGCGATGCGTTTCTATAGAAACAATGAATTAATGTCATTGTCATAAAACAGTTTGTAAGTCAAACAAAACTTTTTGTCATCTCTAGAGGTAATTTTACTCCCTAAAAATGGCAAAACTAAGCGATAATGAACTACGAAATATAGTGCGGTAAGTTTTTAGACACCGAAATGTATTAAAAAGAGTTACATGCCTAATAATTTTTATCTTAAGCAGATTACGTCAACAAGGCCATACTTTACCGAACATTGCGGAATCTGTGGGCACCACAATGTATGTTGTTAAACGGACACTAGCTAGAGAACGAGCCTATGGTAGTCCAAATTACCGCCAACAGGGTCGC
Organism: Listronotus bonariensis; assembly: GCA_014170235.1. Classification (NCBI taxonomy): domain Eukaryota; kingdom Metazoa; phylum Arthropoda; class Insecta; order Coleoptera; family Curculionidae; genus Listronotus; species Listronotus bonariensis. The sequence continues at coordinate 22,705 of JACEGR010006464.1, read as the reverse complement.
TGTGGACGAGCCAGAAAAACGACAGCTAGGCAAGATCGTCTAATAATACGAAACGTCAATCTCTGTAGGACTCTTAATGCAACCAAAAATTGTCGAAGTTTCCAAGCAGCAAGTGGCGTAAGGGTCTCCACACAAACTATCAGGAGACGGCTTCATGAGCGAGGAGTGAAGGCGCGCAGGCGTGCTGCCTGCCCTGCTTTGCAGGCTACTCATAGAGCTGCGAGGAGGCATTGGGCTGCAGATCATGCTAACTGGGGGATAGCAGAATGGAGTAGATGCATATTTACGGATGAATGTAGGTTCAATTTATTTGTATGAAAGTGATGGAAGAATGTTGGTCTGGAGAGCAAGAAATGAACGATATCTGGAAGAAAACATGGATGCAAGAGTACCGTTTGAAGGTGGAGGACTGCTTGTGTGGGGTGGTGTGATGTTGAATGGGAGAACAGATTTGGTTATTTTGGTGGGAGAATCGATGAATGCTGAAAGGTATCGAGACATGTGTATTAGGGATATTGTTATTCCTTTTGCACAAAATTTTGTAAACGATTTTGTCTTGGTGGATGATAACGCTCGTCCACATAGAGCCAGAATTGTCCAAGAAGTCTTAAGGGATAACAATATCCAAAGAATGATTTGCAACAACGTCTAGGAATATCGAAAAAACAATAATATTCTAATAAGTAAAACATTTTGCTATCCCAAATGGCACAAAATTAAACATTTAAATTTTTGGGAGCACTTTGTTGATCACTCTGTATATCATGGTGTACAACACCAAATACCCTAACACAAACTTCAACTTGGCCATTTTTAAAACAGAACACACACATATGGTCCCTTTCGCGTTCAATAATTTATCCTATATTTAGGCTGTCTAAATTAGCTATGTTTTTGTATTTGTTGGCCCCGTATACTCATAAAATTATAACCTATCGAAAAGTGCTTAGGACACAAAAATCTACATGAAATGAGCTTTCCGAATATGAAACACTCGTTGAAATCCGTCAATCCATTTTCCAGTTATGGCTTTTTAATGAATTGATTACCAAAATTTGACGTTTAGAGGTGTATCGCAAGCCAGAGGTCCTCAATTCAAAAACGGGCATAAACGTCTAGAGATATTGATATGACCTTGCTAACTACCCATATTATAACGACAAAAAAAATTACCACTGAAATGGGACACACTCGATTTTTTGTTTTTTTGCAGCACTCTATTGATCACCCTGTACATTATGATAATATTCACCTTACTGAAACTAAATGCAATACAGCTTAAGGTAGAAGAAACGCGGTTTTAAACTCCGTTTTAGATATTCAAATAAGTTAATTTTTAAAAAAGTTACAGCAGTTTGAAAATGGGTCTAAAAATTGAATGGTACGATCTTTTTGTTGAGCAGTTTATTTAGCTATTCAAACTAAATAACTATTTAAATTATGAATGGTAATTTAGCTTTTTCATCCAAAGAGTAGATTGGGATCGTAGTGATTAATACAAAATTGGTAATATTAAATATTTATTAGTGAGGCAAGTGGTGGCAAATAATAATAAATGTACAATTTGGTTTGTTTTACTAAATTATATTTTAAATAAAGCAATATAAACAATAGAAATTAAACAAGTAACAAACAGCTAAGAAAATTTTAAAATATCACATTTTTTTTTGAACATAAAGTACTTTATTTTAGTACACTACAGAAAGTGTTACAAAAGTAACATTTTCTCACATTTTAAAGTAGTAGTTTGTTTCAATTTCTTTTATTAGCATTTCTGTGGTAAAAACAAAAACATATGTAAATTGAAGTGTTTTATTGGTAATTTTTTTATTTATTTTAAAATAAGTAAATAAAACAAAAAATAAAGTTCCTAAATATACAGGGTGATTCAAAAATCGATCACAAAACTTAAGATGGTAATTCTACTTAAGAAAGTAAGAGAAGAGCTTCATATAATTTTTTTCAAAATATTATTCGTTTTCGAGTTACAAGCAATCAAAGTTAAATTTTTATTTTGGTTTTTTCGCCATATTGCAATAATTTTTAACCAATCCAGTTGATATTTGGCATACAAATCAAGCTTTGCAGTTTCTAAAATTTTAAGATAAAAGTATTTTTTTTTAAATACCGTCAGAGGACACTTTATCTAAAACTTAAAATTTATTTACTCATAACTCTAGATATCGCAAAGCTGGGGGCGCCATTTTATAGACAACCAAAAACTTAAAAAATTAGGTACTCTATATTAAAGTCGATAAACCTCACCGTTTAGGCACCAATAGACATAAAAGTTTTCATCAATTTCAATCAAATTACTGCTATTTTAAGTTTTTTTTTATAATTATTGATACTTACATATTTTAGACACTCTTTTAAAGAAAACGTAAGTGGTGCATATCCAAAATATTCCGATTTTTAAAAAATATCAGTAAACAAACTTACGGGACCGGGGAGTGAAAAGGGGTGTTGGTTGGAGTAAAATTGGTAAAACGACTTAATGAAACGGAACATCACATGTAAAACTGAGTAAATATTACAGTTTTTCCTCATATTTTTGAGAAAAATATTTTAAAAAAATATATGAAAATGGTAAATGCATAACCTAAAGTCCTAAAAGTAAGAAAAAAACGACTACTAAACGTCAGTTATACCATGCAAAATATGAAAAGCATTTGGCAACGTCGGAAGGGTCTGATTCTATTTATGAATGGAAAAAGAAAGTGGATTCATAAGGTGTGTATTAGCCTCAGGTTTAATTAAGGGATTAAAAAAAAAAGATTTAACTAGTTGTTTGAGTACATGAAGACCGAGAGAAAGGAATTTGATCTATAGGAGTTTTTTCTCTGGCGCTTAAGGTCGAACAGTCAAGCGGCAAGGCTGCCTCTATGAAGTGCGTGCTCAAAGGTACGAGGGAGATTTTTAATTTGATCTACATACCTGACAACACTGTGCCACTAAGCAAGCAGTCAGTAAAAGTTGTTTTTTGTGGTTATGTCTATTTTTGTTTATGTTTTTATTTTTTGGAAATTTTATTTAACTCTTTTTAATATTAGAAGAAAGCTTCTACTGTGTAGTAACTTAACGTTAATAAGACGATTTTCGCTAATTTGGGTTCTACTGTTTAAGTTAAGTAAAAACTTTTTTACTGTCACTAAAATAAATATGTCACTTGCAAAACCAATAGCAGTTTTTAGAATGACATCATAATATATATCACACGAGTGTTGTGTTTATATCACACTAGTGCTGTAAAGTACTTTGCAACACTAGTGTGATATACCGCATTTTTATGCATGAAACCAGTGTGCTATTTGCTATTTTCACAAGTGGTCGTAGAAAATAGTATATTACATTACAAGTGTGGAAAATGACTAATTTCACACGAGTGGGAATATTGTAGCACGAGGCGTTAGCCGAGTGCGACAAACCCACGAGTGTAAGAAAGTCATTTTCACACGAGTACTGTACACTATTTTTCCTACGACCACAAATTATTCACCAAAAAAAATAAATTAAAGTTTGTCTGTTCAGAAAAAATAAAAACAATTGAGAACTTTGCAACACTAGGGTGATATTTACTTTGCAACACTAGTGTGATATATACTTTTCCTCACTGCTATATTATACTGTTTTGACAATATTTTTACATCGAAAATCACCTACCTAGAAGCATTATACAACTTTTATCATTTTGGAATTTAAAAAGGCCCTCACTTAATAAAAATTGTATGGTTTTGTTAGGTAATAACGCTAATAGTTTAATACGGTTTTCTGCTATTATAAGGGTTTTTTAAAAATTATCGATTCTTACATATTTTAGACACTCTTCTAAATAAAACGTAAGTGGTGCATATCCAAAATATTCCGTTTTTTAAAAAATATCAGTAAACAAACTTCCGGGACCGGGGAGTGAAAAGGGGTGCTGGGTGGGATAAAATTGGTAAAACGAGTTAATGAAACTGAACATCACATGTAAAATTAAGTAAAAATAACAGTTTTTCCTCATATTTTTAAGAAAAATATGTATTATTGTTGTGCTAACAACAAAAAGCCATTAATGCACTTTTAAGAACTATATTTCATAAAAGTAAACTATTACAAAAATACACAAAAGTACAATTTAGCCATCTTAACAGAACTGTACCACCACGGCTAATCACCGCGTCAATAGTCGAATGCCTGAGTCACTAGATTTATTAATTTATGACAATCATGCTTAGGCAACCAACTATACATTATAATACAAAATATAATAAATGGTGTGTTGTAAAGTACTTTGCAACACTAGTGCTGTAAAGTACTTTGCAACACTAGTGTGATATAACGCATTTTCCACGCATGAAATCAGTGTGCTATTTGCTATTTTCACAAGTGGTCGTAGGAAAAGTATCATTTTCTCAACTTGCTACATAAATTACTAGTAAAATGTTTCTGTTAAATGTTTAATAAATGTTATTTGTAATTAGTAATGTTATTAAATTTTTAATAGAAACTTAACCAGAGTTACGGCGATACTGGGCAATTGTTAATAGGATGATAATGCTATCTTTTGGGAATGTTAACACGTGCAAATCCCTTTTGTAAAGTAATACATTCTCTTACCCAGTATTATTTAATATGAAATAGGTACTAGTACAAGCATTTAATGCAAAATATTAAATGATTTACTCGAAACGCCACTGAACTAAATAAATTTAATCAAGTTAAATGTAAATTAGGATCTTGGTTATACTTTGTGTATTGAAAATAATATTTTCTGGACCCATGTTTATTTTAACTTTTCCTTACATTTTTTAGGATGTAGAATTCACCCTCAACTTTTTTCTACATCATCCTTTAATACTCTGGGTATTATAATGGGTTTGCAAATCTTTTGTAAAATATAGGACCTTAATCTTATTTAAAAAAAATGTTTTTTTTATCAGTATTCTTTACCTAGTTTTTTAAAAGTGTAAATTTAACCGTCATATTTTTGCCAAAGTTTTAAACTACATACTTATTAAAGAAAAACCCAAAAAAAATTAATATACAAAAATGCGGGAATTTCTTTAAATATTTGTGGATGAGAAAAAATCACTGAAATAATTTAAGCAAAATTTCACAACAAAGTGGTTTTTAATAATATATTATTAAATTTTATCTTCTTGCCATTAATTCGAGCATTTTCCAAAAATACTTGGATTGTCATGATAACGTCACTAAAAAAATACATTTAATTGTTCAAAAATAGTGATGTAAATTTTTTACATTTTTTCGGGTTCATTATTATATAATAACAATTTTATATACGATGTTGGTAATTTTTTTTCTTTAAAAATAAGTATTAAATTCTTGGGCATAAAGGCTCCCTAATGACAGAGAAAAACCAATCCATAACCTGTTAGAACCGACTACTTGGCTGGTTACTTTAAAATTACGGAGTCTCCAAATATATGGATAACCCCGGGTCGCAATAAAGACGGTGAAACGTGTTTCATCCTTGTTGGGAATCATCACAACCGCTGTACATTGCTGACAACTCGACCATGTTTCTGGTCGCCTAAACATAATCCCTGTCGAAACCAAGGGAGTAAATTTAGACGGCCAGAGCCATCTCGCCAAGCAATTCTAAGACAACCAGCCAGAGCACCGTTAGGTTAAGAAGGTAATGTATTTGTTTTCCTTTGTCATTAGGGAGCCTTTATGCCCAAGAATTTAAAACTTTTTATTTTTAATTCTTTATTATAAAGCTCAAGAACATTACTTGTTTATTTTTTTTTTTTAATATTTTATACCTTGAATCTTGATAACAATTGGCGAAACCATGTTTATATTTTTTTATTTTTTTATCTATGGACAAACCACGAAGACTAAAAGCCTAAATACTAACGTACCGTGGGTGTCTTAAGCGAGGTAAGAGGGAGTTTGTTGACACGAGACTTAAATACGTGAAGATTTGGGGGAAAGGAAAGACCTCCGCGGGCAGCAGGTTCCACAGTCTATAAACTCTAGGGGTAAAAGAACGAACAAAGTAGGAAGTTCGGGGCCTGTCCAGTTGGATCGTATAGGGTTGCATACGCGCGGAACCACGAGTTTTTCTGTTGGGAACCGTGAGTGGAGGAACTATACTGGACAATTCTTCAGAGCAGAAGCCATGGAAGTACCTATAAAAAAGCGATAGATCTCCCACAGCCCGACGATGGGCAAGAGAGGGAAGCCTTTCTGTAAGTGAAGGATCATTAATGAGACGAATAGCACTTCTTTGAATAGAATCCAGAATGCTTAGGGTTGTGGGGGACGCCATGCCCCAGATATGAGAACAATATTCCAAGGAAGGTCGGATTTGGGACACATATAAAGTGTATAAATTAGAAGGGGAAAAATACTTTTTGCTCGACATTTTTCTTATATTTATAGCTATGAAATTGTTCAATTTTTTTCTTTAGCATTTTGTAACACCCTGTATAAATTTTTTGTTTTAAAATGTTTTAACGAAAATCATCTCCTAAAGATTGGGGAAGTAGTTTTCTAACATACCATTTTAAATTCCCAAAAATAAACGAAACAAAAACGGAAACATTAGAACAAAATCAGGATATCCATCCGGATTTCCAGATGGGTTTTTAACCTTTTCCGCATCATCAATCATTCCATTTAAATAACGCCATGTTTGTTGTGTGTGTATGTGTATGTGTGTTGAGATTCGTCAGATTTATTGCTGGATGTCACAGTTTTTGCGAACAAAAACGTATCCGAAAGCAGAAATAGAAAATAAAAACCGTTTAAGATTTACATTTATAGAATTTCTGAAGCAGAATTCTATAATTGAGCTGGGACGAGACAAGAATTTTATATGTTTCTGAAGAAAATATTACATAGTTGCCAAATATACAGAGTTATTTTAAGAAACAGGTCCTAAGGATGAAAATATCCATAAATTACGTCACACGTTAATTGGGGGAAAGTCAAGGTTAGTTTATATTAATAAGGTTGCGACATATCCTCAACTTTTAGGCGGTTCGAGGTCGGGGACGCAAGGAAGGACACTTCTCGGAGAAAAGTTGGCAAGACTGGGTAAAATCAAAGCTGATGATCTATCCAGTGGCGTCTAGAATTTGCGCATTTCATTTTGCATTGTTTTGGAAGTGATATTTGTTGAAAGATGTAATTCCAAATGTTTTTTATTTAAAGTAAAAAATTTACTTAATAATAATTAAAAACTGTTTTGTCAACGGTTGTTCTACTAATACAATAAACTGTTTATCTCCGGCACTGAACAACATGGCCGAAAAATAGGAGATGTGACGTCATAACACGTCAAAGCAATATGGCCGAATGTCGTGACCTTATATAGACCGACTTTGGGGGAAAGTATCGTTCTAATGTGACATAGTGTGACAAGGGGCAGGGAGAATCAAGAGCTTTGTGACTTAAAAATGTTATTTCGTTTTATATGTGTGCGGGATACTACAGGTGGCGTCCTTTAAAGTTTCTAATTAAATTGAAAGTATATTCTTATTTTCCTTTTTCCTCCTCAAACCCAGTCTATCCAAATATTGTAACAACAACAATTAACAAAACTATTTATTAAAAACTAAATTTAGACTAATCTTGTGACATTTAGTACCTACGTTAGTTAGATTTGTTCCTCAGATTTAGACTAAATTTGTGAAAGCCTATTTTCCGCAAATTCTAGAGCCACTATGTACAGGGTGTCCGGATTTTGTTGCAATTGCAGGGTCACTCGGTTATTATTAGAAATAGAGACTTGCGGTTTTCGCAAACTGTTGCTATTTTTCATGAAACGAAAGATGACACTACAAGATTTTTCATGGCTCTCTTAGTTTTTGACATACAGGACGAAATTATTGTTTCTTTTTTCCCATTTTTGGCTACCCCATGTATTTAAGTTGTCTTATAACTTATAATAAAAGTAAAAACTGATATTGGTAGATATTTTTACGTAAAATCCAGTGGGGTGGTTTGATTTTTTAAAATTTTATATTTGTCGTGATGTGAACCAAACATATGATTTTTCCTATGAAAAACCCTGTTTATTTTTTATTTATTAAATTCAAGACAATGACGGCTTTTCAAAAATCTATTACACATAAAGTTATTTTTTAATTTTAGACCAAAAATTGATATTTTTAATTTAAAAATTAAATTTCGCCTAATGGGTCATTATATAGACTTTATAACCAAAGCACCAACATGGCCTTAAGTTGTCAGTATGTAGGTATATATGATTTAAAAAAAAGCATTTGATTTTAGACCAAACAGTAAATAACCTTGTATGAACTTGTTACCAAAATTGTTATTAAAATTTAAATTTAAAAGGTATCAGTTTTATACGTGGTTTTATAGTAGTTTGTTTTACAATAAATGTTTTTCTAAAAATTATGGATACATACTAATTTTTGACACTGTTTTAGGTATAAACACAGTGGCATTGATCCAAAATAGAGAAATATTGCACAGTAAAATAAGGCCAGGCACTAAACCTAACGAATAAGAAATATATAAGGTGTTCCATAGGATAAATCATATGTTTGGTTCATATCTCGAAAAATTAAAAAAACCTACCACACCAATGGATTCGACGCAGAAATAACTAAAAATATCAGTTTTTAGTTATGTTTATGTGTGTCATCTGTTCTTTAGTCCATTTTAGGAAGTGAAGGTATTATTAACATATGTCCTAAACCTCTTAACCTTTGCGCTACAGGGTGTTAAAGTTTTTAGTAAAAAATCGTATACTTATCATTACTTTAAAACAGTTCGAGATATTTTTATAAAATTTGGCAAGCGCCTACTAAGCACCAATAGACATTTTTTAATGTGAAATATTCTTAAATATGGAAATATTAAAAAATCTTCCACATTAAAAAATGTCTTTTGCTCTCTAAACAAGTCATTAACATTTGTTGACCTATCGCCTTCTCCACTACTTACAACTTTATACACTGAAAATTTTATAGAAAAAAACTTTGCCCAATACTCTATATTAACATTACGGTTAGTTGTTTATGACAATTCCGATATTCGAATACTGGTATTGGAATACTTTATTCGATTAATGGTATTTACATTCACGTATTCGACTACTGGGTATATTGGTATTCAAATACTTGAAATTCCGGTGTTCGAATACTGAAATCCAATATTCGAATATTTTTGTATATAATATCATAGGAGAGGAAATTTTTTATGGCAATATATTTTTAAAGTATGAAAGTTTGTTGCTTGGCACTTTCGTGTATGACATTTATAACAATAACACGAGACGTCAGTCGGGTGGTTTTCAGTTTGGCAGTCATCTTTTGTTTCATTAAATAGTAGCAACAGTTTGCGAAAACCGAAAGTCTCTATCTCTCATAATAACCCAGATACCCTGCAATTGCAACGAAATTCGGACAACCTGTACATACCTCTAATGGAAAAAAAAATAAAAAAAAAATACCATTTCAAATTTCTCGGCTGTATACGTCTTAAATACCAACCGTTATAAAACAGCATATATGCCATTCAAAAATAAAAAGAACAAGCAAATACAAAAGCACATCTAAAGTAAAATTAATTACTTTCCGAAAAGATATGTTGTCACTCATACAAGAGAGAGGTGCGAAGGTTACTATAAGATTGATGGCGTCTGTTTTCTTTGGCAGAGATAGACGAAAACAAAGAGAAAGCAAATCGACGATCTAATAAAAATGGATGTGACGAGATAACAAGAGCCTCGACAGAAAAAAAACACACAATGGATACTTAATTAATAAAGTAAAAAGGTCTGACCAAAAATGTAATTAAATAAGGGGAAGTAATGACCCTATGTTATTATTAGTCCCAGAGCTAGTGAACCCTTCGAGTAAGGTTTTGCCTGTAAGGCTAAAAATTTCTATAGGGATTAATCATAGCATGCTAAGTACAACAATCATCACATGGCAACCGTTTTAAGTTTAACCCATATAACATTTTTTGCCGGCGTTGTACATTTAATTTACTGGCATTGCCAACATTCTTAAATTGCAAGGCATTGGCAAAAAGGTATCAAAAAGACGCGAAAGTGGGCAATTGGCCGTTATTAGGCCACGTGTTGCGGATAAAGTGATGGCATCCGTCATTATTAAGTTATTGGCAAAAAAATGCGTTTAAGATGATGGCATCCATCATTAATAAGTTATTGGCAAAAAGATAACAAAAAGACAAGAAAGTGGGCAAATGCAGATACTCACAAGCAGCGAGCTGACGTCTTATTGACGAAAATTGTCAAATATACTTTTTTAAAAGCTAAAATGATGCGATATTTTATTTGAAAATTAAAATAGGAAAAAACTCCTTACTGCATGCAATTTCCTTGCAATGCAAAGTACCATCTCTCGGAACACTGTCCAACTTGAAGATGCAGATTTTTACACTAGCCGAAGATATTTCTTTCAAAGCTAAGTGAGATCACCTCAGAGCCATATTAAGGGTATGAGGCGCCCTAGGCTACAATTCCCAGAGCGCCTATTTTCCTACAAAAAATTTTTTGAAGAGAAAAAAAAAAAAAAAAAAGGTCCTTACCGTCATTTTAGTCCAAAAAAGGTCATTCTCTCCTTTTCGCGTCTATTTTATTTATATCCCCACACAGAAAATTTAGTTCTCATCCCCACCCGACCTACATTTTTGTCTAGCGCCTATTACTTCCCTGTCTGGCGCCTATTTTTTCATGGCGCCCTAGGCTGTAGCCTAGTCAGCCTAATGGATAATACGGCACGGGATCACCTACCGCAGACCGCTCTCGAATTATTTTTGTCTAATGGGTACGGTTTAGACGATAAAAAGCGAAGATATTGCAGAAACGTAGTAGTTTATTGTCCATTACGCCATCTATCGGTATGTCAAAAAACTATTAAATATATCTAATATTTTTTATTAACACGTCTTTAAAACTTTTAATAAAGTTTTAAACAAAATGTTTACAGCTCCTAACAGTCTACTTGAATATCTTGCCTTCTCGACTAGCCATCACCAAATTAATCACACAACACACACTTATTAGGTAATGAATACATTTAATTATGTCTATTAAAAAACTCTTTTCTTTAAAAAAGAAACTAAAAAGCTAGAAAACCAAGTAGAAAACAAATGCACAAAGCGGTCACCTTCGGTCGAAATTAACGTAGCTAATTTTACCATCATTTTATTTTTATTCGCTCCAAAATACATAATAAACATTTTGTTTGACCTAATTTTTATTTGCATGATTTTTAACAATAAAATGTTATGAAAAGACCATTTCCTTTAAATTATGTTAAAAAAACATAAAATAATGTTGTTTAGCTGCCATTATAAATAAAACAGATAAAAAACTTGCTTTAATGTTAGTTAAATACCAATGTTAATAATATGGTTTAAAAAGTATGAATATGCGTTGAAGGTTTGCCTTCAAAAATCCAATATTTATTTGCCTGCAACAAAAACGCGTTCTTTATTTAATCAAGATTGGTATGCCGCCATTTTTGTATGCTTGCCGGCAATTCGTCTGCATGTAAAATTTATTGGCAATTAAGTGTTTATTTAGGGTTGACTTTTTAATGCGTATAAGATGTTGGCATAATATTGCCACCAATTGCCAATGCTTTACCATCAATGCCAATATGAAAAATGTACATTGCCGGCAAATAGTGTTTGCTGGGAAATTAAAATAAGTTATTTTTATATCAATTTTAAAGGTTAATATCTCCATAATGAAGCGCGTTAGAATTTTTTTAAATATGAATTATTAACAATATTTAGGCATACAGGCGCGGCTGGTAAGTTGTTTTTAGGTGGGTCAAATTTTTTAAGTATGTAATAATTCCTCGCTTTACAACGTGTTACTTTTTTATCTTGTAAAACAATATACCTATTACTTTTATGGAAGGACTTTAATAATATGATGTTTTTACTTCTGCCGAACAAAAGTGTATCTATACAAATAACCATTGCAAACACTATAAAATAGTAAATGAACAAATGCAAACAGTTTTATTGGTATGACTTCGATTTTTTGATATATACAGGCGAAGCCTACTTAAAGTTCTCGCCAGTAGAGAAGATGCCATGGCGTCATCACTTCTGTCTCACTTTCAATTATTCTCCTTTTTGTTGCTCGCACACGATGTAAACGACGCGTTTAGACAGCGATACTTAATGGCCGTCTTTATTTGTATGATGCTTGTGGCATCTTTGTAACTGGTTTTTAGTCTACATCTTATGTGTTTTTATATCAAATTGATTATATTAAATGTTCATATGGGTAACACAGCTGCAATAGAGACATTTTGCACCCCTTATTTTGCAATTCCGTTGTGGTTAACGTTATTCTGAGATTGCGCAAACATGATCCGTTATCGTTATTAACCATATCGGAGTCCTTTAATTACGGATGAATACCGAAGAGATTATCGTTATCGTTATCGTTAAACTGCGTGGTTGCCGGGTTGTTGAAATTTTAATATCAATTATTTAAAAGGTTAAAATTTTAATGCCGTATTAATTAAAATATCATTTATACCTAGGCTCTAATTAGCGAAAAATCTATAGCAGTAATAAAAATAAAATAGTGTTAAGAAATTAAAACGGACTTGCACTTTTACGGATATTCTAAATCAGTAATTAATTTAGATGTTACAATCTGGCACATTTGCTTTTTATTCTACTACAAACCTAACCTTACTTTTTGTGTTTTGCTTATACTGTATTGTTTGCATCTACTTTAAAAAACGAAATCAATATGAATCAATATGAAAAAATCAATATGAATTTATATCTTATGAAGAATAAAAGTAAATACTGATTTTTTGTTAACTTTAAAATGGGTGAACCACAGGCAAAAATAAGGTTATGTGTCTAAAGCGCAGACGCAAGATAAATTTCTTAAAAGAGGCTGCAAAATCTCTGTCTAAAACTGCTGCCGTAATCGTTATGTTTAATAACGATAACCATAAGGAGGCCAAAAAACGTCTGTTATTTTAAGAGGTGCAAAATGTCTCTAATGTCTTGTCATTTTTTCTTTAAAAATGTTTAGGTATTGCACCCGCAAATCCAATCCGAAATCTTGTTGATTAGTGGTCTGTTTTAGTTTTAGGGCAGGTTTTGAACGTCTTGTTTCTAATCGCTTTTCAAATGTTAAAGAACCACTTGCATTGTTGAACCCATTCTTAATTAAAAAGGACGGGCAATATGCGATAAAACGATGCAAAGATACAATTCAACACCAACGGCCATCAAACACATTAGCATAAAATAATAAATAAATAAACAAACACCACATAACCTTAGAGAAACTAGAAACGACGGAGGCAGACGGCAGTATTTACTGAGTGTTTTGGGTTGCCTTCCCATAACTGATTCTATTCTATTTCTATTTTTTTCCGCTATTCCCTCCAGGTCCAATCCACCACTCTCCCCCTTCCGGACTATGCTTCCCAGGGAAAATCTGGATAATCAAGCTCGTAGCTCCCAGAAATTCTAAAAAGAAAACAAATAATTTAACGTTCGATGCAATGCATAAATTGTCGACTGTCAAACCAAGATCTGGTACTGGTGTTACGTATAACCTTCACTTTCACTACTGACACTTTCCATGGCACGCCCATCTATTTCCCGCCATTTGAGAAATACCTCGTGTTCACCACCAAACAGGATATCATCAGCTTATAGGAATCTTCGCTCACAGCGCTTAGATCCAGAAGAAAGATGCCGTCAATTTAGCGTGAGTCTTTCCTTGAACCCTGAAGGTAAAAAACGTTCGTACGACACCTCTAGCCGCCACTCCGGGAAGAACTTTGTAGTCCTCTACGCACGTCCGCACTGTTTGGAGGTCAAACAAAGAGTCTCTTCCCATAACTGATGAAACGCGCCTGGTGGCGAAATGGTTTGTTTAGTTGACGCTAGGCGGCTACGGCTATTCGTTCTTCATCTTTTTGGCTTAAGGCATCTTGCATTTCATTTAGAAAGTCCGGTCATAGAATACACTGACCGTGTGTAGTTCCCGTTGTTTAAATTGATTATTAGGGAGTTTTTGCATAGGAATAGATTTAAACTTTTTGTTTGTTAGGATAATAGGAATAATTGCTCTTGCTATTATTTTTTAAATTTTATTACAAATTAGGTGGGTCATTAACCAAATGACCTTAGAGACGAGCCGCGCCTGTTGGCACACTCTATTAATTCCTATCACTTTTAACTTCACCTTTCCGGACACCCTGTATATTAGTATTGGATTTTGAGAAGAATTAAATAGGCATTAAGAATTATTAGGAGTATACAAATGTAGAAAGCGAAAGCGGCAAAAATTTATCATACCAATATCGTAAAAAATCAAACGCATATATTCGTGAAAAGCCTAAACATCTAGAATCCCTAAATTTACTTGAAACTCGGAAAAACATCTTCAATCAGAAAAATACGTTTTTTACGAGGAATCGATAAAAATTCTTGCTCATTTCTGATTGTCAAAATAAAAGAGCAATTTGAAGTCTAAGGCAACGAAAAAGGAACATTTCAAAGTCAAATAAAAATCATGGAATGAGTTGGATCTTTTGTCAACCTGCCGTTTGGGTGATTCTTTAAAAAGTGAAAATGTGTCACTAAATACAAAAAAAATTATAAAATTGAAAGGTTTTATTTTAAATCATCTGAAATGGTTGGCATACCCGGTTGATTGGAAATAATTTTAACTTAAAAAAAAGCTTTTAATAAAATGTACTAAAAATAATTAAATTAACTTTTTCTTTTAAACTTTTAATATCAACATATAACTTTAAACAAAATATTATTTGGCTTTTCCCCAGAATAAAACTATTGTTTAAATTTAATCTCCCAGAAAACAAATAAAGCATAAAATATCTACATATAACCTCAGAACACAAATTATATAATCTAAAAGCTTGTCGCGGAAAAGTGATACTTACTGATTTTAGACCCTTTTCTAAATACCTAATATCAGTTTCGCTGATCCAAAATATCCTGTTTTTTTATTATAACTAAAAAACAGCGCGGGTTAAAATATGTTAAAAATAAGACTAATAATTTTGCAAAATTAAAATAGAAAAAAACTCTACCGATAGATGGCGTAATGGACAATAAACTACTACGTTTATTCAACATTTCGCTTCTTATAGAAATTTTTTGGAGCTTGTTGTTATCGCCTACACCGTAGTGATGAGAACCAAACTGGTTTGAGACCGGTTAGTGATCTCAATTAGCTTTAAAAGAAATACCTTCGACCAGTGTAAAAATCTACATCTTCAGGTTGGACAGTGTCCTGAGAGATGCGACCTTGCAGTGCAAGGAAATTGCAAGCAGAAAGAAGTTTTTTCTATTTCAATTTTGTTAAATGATTTCGACAGCTTGTACTTTCTAGATAAGTACTAATAATTTTAGTTGTCCTCCTGTGACATAACACATCCATCCAACATCGTCTTTTTGGAAAGCCTTATTTTTATTCCATAATTAGAAATATAATTTCACTAAATAAAATATCCTATCATTTCAGCTTTTGAAAAAAATATATATGCGTCAATTTTTTGTCACCTTAAAGACATTAATATGACGTCATTAACGGGACGTCTTTTGTCTGTGACTTAGGGAAGTCATTTCACCAATGTACCAATACACCAACCCCATAAAAATTGGCGAGGGGTGCGACTAGTGAGACACTATGTCACCCAAACTGTTTATCACCGTTTTGGAATATGCTTTTAAGATGCTTAACTCGAGCAAAAAGGGTATAAATATAGATGGCCTGAATCTAACAAATTTACGTTTTGCGGAGGATATTGTTTTGTTGTCCGACAACCTACAAGATATCAAAACAATGCTGCAAGATCTTCAGGAAGTGTGTGCTCAGGTAGGGCTAAAAATTACCATCTTAAAAACCAAATGTATGACAAATCTAGTTCCAAGCGGAAACACTGTTATTGGATTAAAAAGAAGAATTGCTCTCTCTTGGGCTGTATATGGTAAACTTAGGGATGTAGTTGAAAGTAATCTCCCAATCTGTCTAAAGCGAAACGTTTTTAATCAGTGCATTCTACCAGTTATGACTTATGGCGCTGAAACTTTAACTTTGACCGTCACATCTGCTAAGAAGCTCAGAATAACGTAGCGTAAAATGGAAAGATCGATGCTTGGTGTGTCAATTCGTGACCACGTTAGTAACGAAGTTCTACGTGCGAGAACAGGGGTCACGGATGTTGTCTATCAGGTGGCAAAGCTGAAATGGAACTGGGCTAAACATGTAGCCCGCATGACAGATGGCAGATGGACGAGGAGGTTGCTCGAGTGGAGACGAAGAGCTGACAAAAAGCAGGGGAAGACCTCCGACGCGATGGACAGATGACATAAAAAGAATGTCTACAAAATGCTCAAAACCGAGGACGGTGGGCAGAAATAGGGGAGGCCTATATCCAGCAGTGGATGCAAAGGGCTGGTTGATGATGATTGATGACCCCGCCCAGCACCCCTTTTCACTCCTCAGTCCCGTAAGTTTGTTTACTAATATATTTTTTTTTAATGGAATATTTTAGATGTGCGCCACTTACGTTTTATTTAGAAGAGTGTAGAGATAATGTAAGTATCAATAATTTAAAAAAACAACCTTTAAAATAGCAGAAAACCGTAAAATAAACTGTTACCAAAATTTCGTAAGAATAATTTTTGATACATTGGCGCCCATATACGACCCTGGTCTACACTTATTTCGACTTTTTTGTAGAACGACCCACATTTCTAAGTCAAATAAAAATAATAAAACGAGTCCTTTCTTTTGTTGCTCGCGCTCCCTGTCGCTTTACACTGTTCTCAGGTTTACATTTTATTAGCATTTCCACCAAAAACTAAGCCTAACCTGCCTAAAATATTTAAATTTGTAGAAGGAAAGATCAACATTAGTATACCCTTCGTTCGGTTGAAGAAAATTAATGATGGGAGGGTTGATACGGCTCATATTTTATTTATAAACAAATAATTTATAAGAGTTTGCCCCTGTTAAATATTGGTAAAACATAATGCAAATATTTGAGTGTTTTCCATAATTCGTCGACAATATCACGAAGTGGCGTATCTGATTTTTTCAAATTCAAGAGTGCTTTTTAGGTATTTTTTAATCGACATTTTTTCTTTGTATATATATATATATATTTATATACATACAAAATGCTGGTATGTCGGGATTTAAAATGCGATTTTATGATAAACGGTCCAAGATATCGATTCAAATAAATTATACTTTTTTGTACCAAAATGATAAAGGAATTTGACAGTCAAAGCAAAATTTCGAATTTGTCACCAGTGTTAAAAATGCATACATTTAATGAGAAAAAATCGTCGCACCCTGTATAATTCCGACACTGAACAGCTGTTTACCCATGAAAAGAAGCATTATTATGAGGATATTTAGTAGCCCATATATCATTGGTACTGTGGCAACGGCTTAAAAGTAATAATTAAAATAGTTTTTTTGATACCAATTTAGAAGGTATATCTCCCTAACAAAGCTTGATTTAATTTTTTTTATATGAAGTACCAACAATATTTTGGCCCTCTATCACCCTTATTATTTTTGACCTCACCTTTCCGGACAACCTGTATAATAATTAATCTTTTATATATATATATATATATATATATATATATATATATATATATATATATATATATATATATATATATATATATATATATAGTTTTATTATTTAATATTCTTGGGATTAAAGGCCAGATAAAACAAAACTTTCTTTATAAAATACTATTATAATTTTAACGTTTCGGCTCTCCGGTATGAGGCCTTCATCAGAACTGTAAAAACAAAGATAAAAAAACACAAATAGGGCTGTGACCAATTACAAAAATGAATATAGGTACCTTATTAGTAGAAATTTCCATATCCAGTCAGTGTTAAAATTTAACATAAACACAAAATTTTTGGACGATCACAAAAAGGATTATAGTACACATATATTACACACATAGCGACACAATTTTATAATTTATTAATAAAGAGCAGCAGCCGTTATGACTATTATTTTTGTTTTTTTTTTAATTTAAACTATTAAAGGGAATTTATTTCTTTATACCGTTCAGGAAAGCGACATCTATGGTATATTAAAAAATATATGTTAATCCACCGCATAAAATTTTGGAGATTTTTTTAGGTTGTTCTCATGCTAGAGTATCAATTTGATGTTATTATTAAAAGGTGGCATATTATTAATATTTTTTAAAATAAATAGTTACGTAATGTGGTAGAAATCAACTGAGCAGATTGTAGTATAATTTGCTTAAATTTTTTGTGTCCGTTTTTGCGTTTACCGTGTTTTTACGCTTTTGAATACATATCATTTCCTGAAATTATATATATATATATATATATATATATATATATATATATATATATATATATATATATATATATATATATATATATATATATGTACAGTGGTATTTTTCCGGTTTTCAATCCGTTCGTTTGTTGGACATTCTTTACGACGTTTCGCTAACATCTCAGTTGGCATTATCAAGTGTTGCTTCCGTTCCAATATATATATATATATATATATATATATATATATATATATATATATATATATATATATATATATATATATATATATTAAAGCAAAAAGGAAAAATTCCCTACTGTCTTGGTGCACAATACAAAATATATATTAAATTATGTTACAGATACGGTAACAGGTATTAACGTGCAAGCATTTGTTTGCAAGGCCTACTTAAAAATAACTTTAAAAAAATAGAAAAAATTAAATTTTAAATTAAAAATGACATGTGATACATCGTTGAATTTGTAATAAAAAATGGGATCAGATATAGGGTGCACTTTTTTTCGAGCCATATAAAAAAATAAAGTTGATGATAGTTTCTTGTCAAAGTCAAAGTCAAAGTCAAAATACGCTTTATTGTTGTTAAGAAAAAAATTCTTGTTAACAAAGCTTTAATCAATAAAATCTAATTTCTAGTAGGTATCTAAAAGCTTAAAATCAGTACGTCATTTTGATGAAATAATAAGAATAATAATAATATTAATAAAAACAAACAACTTCATAAAAAAACTTACAAACAAACAACAATTTAAAATAAACACTATACAATCTAAAAAATAATATAAAATATATGAATAAAATATTATAAACTTATAAATAAGATTAAAATTGCAATATTACTAGGATCAGACATTCAGTTATAAGACCGTATACTATAAAACATTATCACAGAAATAGAATTACAAAATATAAAAAAGTTTAAAAAGTTAAAAACAATATCATTAAAAGGGCAAACAAGCACAGAACTAAGTACATCATATAAACATTAAAAACTGTCATTAAAATATTCTGTTAATGAATAGTAGGCCCTTGGTAGCAACAAAAACTTAACTGCTTTCCTAAATTTTTTATATGGTCGTATTAACCTCACTTCACCAGGCAAATGGTTAAACATCTTTCTAGCGTTATAAAATATTGAATTTTTAATTTGAGCCGAATAAGGTATCGGCAATGGTAAATTTCCCGTTTGCCTGGTGTTGTAAGGGTTACCTATAATTTCAGTGTGTTCATACTTTTTGTACATAAGACAGACAGTTTCAAGAATATAAAGACCAGTAAGTGTTAAAATCTTATGTGATACAAATAAGGGTTTGCAGGAATCTCTGATTTTTGCCTTACACATATATCTTAGTGCACGCTTCTGAAGTCTAAATACCGAAGTCAATAAATATTGACTCGAATTACCCCAAAAGGAAACACCATACCTCAAATGTGATTCCACTAGCGCGAAATACATGGTTCTCACTATATTCAAGTCCAGCTCACGAGATGCCACTCAAGGCATAAACAACTCACTTTATCCCTAGAGTTTCTCTGTTGGGAACTGCAAGAGGAGAGACTATACTGGACAATTCGTTGGAGCAGAAGCCGTAAAAGTATCTATAGAAGAGCGATAGATCTTCCACAGCTCGACGATGACAAGAGAAGGAAGTCTTTGAGTAAGTAAAGGATCATTAATAAGACGAACAGCCCTTCTTTGAATGGCATCAAGAATGCTGAGGGTTGTAGGGGATGCCATTCCCCAGACATGAGAACAATATTCCAGAGAGGGTCGAATTTGAGACACATACAAAGTGTATAAATTGGAAGGAGAAAAATACTTTTGGCTCGGAAAAGAAATCCAAGCTTTTTTGAAGCCGCGGTGGCTATAGATACAATGTGTTTATGCCAGTTAAGGTTATTCTCAAATGTGATGCCCACAAGGTTAAATGTGTCCCCGCTCTGCAAAACCTGGCCACTCATACGCAAAGGATAAGTGTTTAATGATTTTTTTCGCGACAAGGAACACGATTGTGTTTTGGATGCATTAAATTGAACGAGATTTTTGGCGCCCCAATCCAATATCAAATTGAGATCCTGTGAAAGAGATATCTGCATCGCTCTGCGTTTGCTTTCCAAGTTGGGTTGAGAGATTGGTTTGGGAACCTGAAAAGTGGAGTGAAGGGTACTATCGTCAGCATAACTATGAATGGGATTGGTTGTGGAAGAAAGAAGGTCGTTGATGTAAAGAAAAAACAAAGTTGGTGCTAGTACTGAACCCTGAGGCACTCAAGCATTAATTTCGTGAAAGCTTGAAGAATGGCCATTAACAATGACTGATATACATCGATTAAAAAGATAACTGGAGAGCCAAGAGCAGAGTTTAGTTGGAAGACCGTAGAAGGGAAGTTTATTAAGAAGTGCGTCATGCCAGACTTGGTCGAAAGCTTTAGATATATCAAGAGCAACGATCTGGGACTCACCTAGAAACTCAAGAGACTTGTTCCAGTTGTGTGAAACGAAGGAAAGAAGATCTGCTGTAAATCTCTTGTGAGGAAATCCGTATTGCCTGTCATGTAAAATTTTATGTTTTTCTAAGTACCTAAGAATTTGCGAGTTAATGAATTTCTTCATTACTTTACAAAGCATTGAAAGGAATGAAATGGGTCTATAGTTGGATGAAAGAGATTTAGATCCTTTCTTGGAAATAGGCTGGACACGTGCAGCTGAGCCTGGTTAAAATAGGTGCAAGTTCAGGAGCACATTTTTTCAAAACGATTGCTGGTATTCCATTTAGCCCAGACGATTTCTTGGTGTTGAGAGAAGAAAGGATACGCTTAATGTGTTTTACCTTAAAAATAATATTGGGCATTTTGTGAGGAACTGGGGGAACAGTTGGAATTGGATGATTCACAGTTATATGAAGGGTTGAATTGGTAGCAAATTGTTTAGCAAATAGTTCGGCCTTTCCTTTAGATGTAGAAATAATTTCATCTTCCAAAGTTAATGGTGGAAAAGAACTGGTACAGAAATTTCTACTGATGTTTCTGGCAAAGGAACAGAAGGATTTGCTGCCATTTGAGCAAGAAAGTACTTTGTTTTTATACGGTTATCAAAGGAGTCCTTGGCGTCTGAGATTGTTTGGTGGTAGTGGTTTCTTGCTTCAATGCTGGCCAGTCGGTTTTCTGGACTAGGATCTTGTAGAAACTTTTTGTGAGCCTGAACTTTTAAAATTCTAGCTTTGTCACATGTTTTAGTGAACCAAGGTTTGTGATTAGAGGGTTTGATGGTTTTCTTGGTGTGAGGTACATAGGTTTTAACGCCCAATAGAATTGGCTCGGTCAGTTGCTTACAGATTTCGGAAGGATCCTGGGAAGAAAAGCAGATAGTGTCCCAAGGGTACGTGGCGAAAAAGTCCCTAAGGCCATCCCAGTCGGCTGAGTTGTAGTGCCATACGGTGCGTGGTGGCATGGATTCATTTACCTAAGGATGTACAGAGTAAGATACAGTAACCAAGCCATGATCTGAGCGACCTAGAGGGGCAGTAACAGATGCTTCATAAAGTTCAGGGTTAGAAGTAAGAAAAAGATCTAAGGGATTTGAGCTATAATTTGGCACTCTAGGAAAGTAGGTAGGAGTCATAATAAGGTTGGTAAGAGAATTACTGACTGCGAAAATTTCGGCTGCTCTGCCTTCAGGGTCAGTTTTTAAAGAGCCTAGCCAATCCTTATTATGGACATTGAAATCGCCAAGCACGATTACTTCGGCCATTGGAAACTGGGAAATGATACTGTTGATCTTTGTTGGAAGAAAGTCAAACAATTCGACATAGAAATTGTCAGATGGAGATCGGTACAAACAGCAGATACATTTAGTAGAAGACCTAAGAGAAAGTTTGAGCCAAAGGACATCGGGCCTACCCGATTCAAGATTAGAAACTCGAGCACAAGCCAGGTTTGCGAACGTAAGCACACACGCCCCCATGTGGGCGAAAAGACGAAATAAGTTCATAGCCTGGGAAGTGAAGGTGGCTGGTTGAAGTTTTAGAACTTATTTGTGTCTCCGTTAGAAACAGTATGTGGGGCTTAGATGACTCAAGGTGATGGTAAACGGAGTTTATATTGGTGTTAAGCCCACATATATTTGCAACGGAAATTAAACCTTTCGATGAAGGCCCCCGGATGCACCCCTCGCCCGGAGATCCGAATGAAGGGGTAATTTACCTCCGGAATGTTTTACTCCCGGGTGTGCCGCCATCATTTTTACATAATTTTGGGGTGAAAGGAAAAAATAGAAAAGAAAAAAGAAGGAAGAAGGAAAACTGACTCACTTACCCAGAACCCGAAACTACCTTAAAGAAAATAATAATTTGATAG
>JACEGR010006463.1:0-60474 GCA_014170235.1 Listronotus bonariensis | reverse complement strand
ACTTTGGTGCATTGTATATTTCTCTTGCTTTATTAATAATAGGTTAAAACGCTTATTTGAGACTGTCCTATGACATTTATAATTATGAAATGTAGTGTACTGATGTACAAACCTAAATTTTTACCATTATCGCAGAAAAATAAAAATGTATATTTTTTTGTAAATAAATAAAATTGCATATTTAGAAGTAATTTTTAATTCTAAACATCTTTTCTTTATGACAATTTTTGATATTAACAAAAATACAGATACTTTACTCTTGAGCAGCAGACTGATACAATTTGATATCTAATGGTTGCTTTTTAGGTTTTGGACCATGCAAAACTTTTAATAAGCAAAAATTTTTTTTTCGTAAAATTAATAATAAAAAGTTTTCCATATGACGCAGACATTACGTAGACACTGTATAGTTTGGTGGTGCGAAATACTTGCAGAGATCAGCAATATTAATTGTATTAATCTTATTTTTCTCTGTTGATATACCGGGTGACACAGTATGTTGTTACCCCCAACTTTTTTAGTTCTTAAGAGGGACTAATATAATATTTTCAGTATTAATATAGCATAAATTACAAATTTTTGTCATTGTCATGACCTCAAAATCACTTCCGGTTTAACCTACCCTATTTTAAATACAAGTACCTTTTTTCCATATTTGTATTTTGTATAAAATTTTTATTTCAATCCTTTTCAATGATATAATAAACAGGGCGTTTCTTTTAAAAATGGCGACGAGAGAAGATTTCAAAAAAATTAAGCGCCGCTATTGTTTTTATTTTAAATATATTGCTTTGCTAAGTAGGCTATGAAAATAAAAGAATGGCTTTTTTACTTTCACATGTACTTAGTTACATATTTAATTTTTTTTTTTTTTTTTGTTTGATAAATTACTTGGATTTCGTAATTTTAGTTTCTAATGTAAATAATGATGAGAGAAAATTCAAAATTTGACAGACATTTTAAAACACTTCTATTTTGTTATTTTAAATTCTTAACTAAAATCTCTTTCCAATGACGTATCACAACAATTGTTTATTTTCAAGATGGCGGCCATAGATCATTTATTGACGACATCCAAATAACGGAATTCTTTAATTAATGATCTATAGCCGCCATCTTAAAAACTAACAAAATAGCTGGGTTCTGGATTGTTGACAAAGTTGGAATGGAGTAGGAGTAGATTTTTGATTTTTATCACGTGACCCTAGAGTGTGTGGTGTGCGATCCTTTAAATCGAACGCTTTTGTACCAAAGAGCAAAATGTCTTTGGTTGTCAATGTCAATATTTATAATCTAAATTTAATTTCTTTTTATATTAATTCCATTGTAATTTTATACTCAGAAAATACTGCACATAAAACTCTGGTATTATAGTGCAAAAAACGGACAGAAATGAAATAATTTAGATTTAATTTAATATCAAACAATTAAAAATGATTAAATGCGCATGCCAACACCTTATACTCTTGCCAACGATACGGAACTGTCCGCCTTTTTAATTGAAATGCAATACTCGAACGCTCAAAGTGAACTTAGGTACTTATGGAGTGAAAAGAGTGCGTATCCCGAACCCACCTTATGTCGTGATACATAAGTGTCTGCCTAAAGAACTTTTGTTAATTTTGTTTTATAATTTTTATCATTTTTGAATTATAATTTTTAAAAAATATGCATTTTTTAAAAATAAAGGTACCTCTATATTTTCACAATATCGAAAATTTTAATAAGGAATACATTTTTCGGATTTAAAAAAACTTTTAAATATTCAAACCCTTTTTTTTTTGTAACAGCGGAATTTTTTTAAATTTTTGCTGGTTTTGGCAGTTTTAAAGCCTTTTGTAGACATTACATTTCGAAATAAGTATATATACATTAATGTATGCTTACATTTTAACCGTTATTGCATAAACGATTTTAGGAAGGTTTTAGTTGTAAATAAATAAGTTTGCATATTTAAGAGTTATAAAGAGGTAGGATTAACAGCGATTCCAAATTGGTTCGTATGACGTAGCAATGTGACTTTTTTCCGCGCAATATTTAAATTTAGGCCCTAAGAAAGCCTGCAATGTTTTAAAATTTTGGTCCTTTTTCAAAAATAAGCACTAGTATGAAAAAATACTTTTTAGAATGCATATATTTAATGGTAAAAAACATTTTTCTTTTTAGTTTGGTTGATTCACGCGATAATCGTATTAATCAAATATTTGACAATTTTTTATTTTTCTTTTCAAGGACACATAAGTTCCTAAATATTTTTTTTATTAATTTTTAAACCCTTTTCATATGAATTAGGGAATAATAAAAAATGGATAGTAAAAATATCAATTGTTTTTTTATTCAATGGAAAAAAATGCTTGAAATTCGGACCTTTGGACTAGAATACTTCCTTTATTACAATTTTATAAAAAAATATATTGCCGATAATGAATACTGTCCAAACCATAAAAGTTCGTCTAACGCCGCCGTTAACCCTACTTTAAAATTGTGAATAAAAACAAAAAAAAATGTAAATTTTGTTCAAGTAAGTTTTAAAAAGTTAATCAATTTGTGACAAAACAAGTAAGCCGTATCCAGTAACATGTTAACTTTATTAATAGGCTTATCTCACAAATTAACCCTTTTTAACAGCATCACAAAACACTAAGGCAAAACGAAAAAAGCTCTTTTACACATCATTGAACCCGGCCCGTCCTATCCAGTCTAAATAACATCAAAGGCTGATTTTTGATCGGGATCTATAGGGATATTTTACAGTAGGCATGGTGTGTAAAATCGATGCCACAGATATTATGTTAGTAAAAAAAGTAAGTTACTCCTAAATATACAGGGTGTCCGAAAAGGTAAGGTGAAAAATTATAAGGGTGATAGAGTAAGTCAAAATATTGTTAGTACTTCATATAAAAAAAATCTATCGCACTTTATTAGGAAGATATTGACAAAAAAATCACTTATTTCGATTACAACTTTTTAACTGTTGCCACAGTATCAATAATATTCGGGCTACGAAGAATCTTATAGTAATGCTTCTTTCCGTAGGTAAACGGCTGTTCACTGAGTCGAATCGGATAGTGTATGAATTTTTAACACTGACTGGTGAGAAATTCGACATTTTGCTTTAACCGCTTTATTCCTTCAATCATTTTTGTACAAAAAAGGTAAACTTTATTTGAATCGATATCTTAAAGCGTTTTTCATAAAGTCGCATTTAAGTCCAGACATATGTAAATAATAAAAAACTCAATTTTTTTCAGAAAATTTTCAAAATATGATATAATTCTTGAAAACAATTTTTAACTGTATTATATAGTTTCAGGGGCGTTTTTAAATAATTTTATTACATTTTAATAAATTTATCAAAAATTTTAATTTTTTATTACATACTAAATGCTGGTATGTCTGGATTTAAAATGCGATTTTATGAAAAACGTTTCAAAATATTGATTCAAATAGGGTATACCATTTTTGTGCCAAAATAACAAAGGGATTAAACGCCAAAGCAAAATGTCAAATTTTTCACCAGTGGTAAAATTGCATACATTAAATAAAAAAATAGTCGCACCCTGTAAAATTCCGACTTTTTTTTCGCCCTTTCGGGGTCATCCCACCAGGTCCGACGACCGTCCCCCTAGGTGGTGCACCGCAGCCTGAAGGCTTATTGTACCTTGACCCCTACTCCTTTCCATTCACACACCATTCCGACTTACTGGACAGCAGTTTACCTATGGAAAAAAGCATTACTATGAAGTTATTTAAGTAGCCCAATTAGTGTACTGTGGCAACAGTTTAAAAGTTATAATTGAAAAAGTTTTTTTATACCAAATTTGAAGGTCAATATCTTCCTAACGAAGCGCGATAGAACTTTTTATATGAAGTACCTGCTGACATTATTTTGGCTCACTCTATCACCCTCATCATTTTGACCTCACCTTTTTGCGTGTATTTAAAATTTCTTAAGCTACATTTTCTAAATTAAAATTTAAGATGTTTTGGAAATGTAGAATGGAATCGTGATATCAGCACTATTGCCAGATTTCGAAGATTATTTGCTAAAATTTTTCTTTTTTTTAATGAAATACCGCATTTATTTTTATTGTTTAAACTGAAATATATTAAATTTCTACATTTTTAATATTATATCTCTATTAAATGCTTAGATATGACCAACTATATTTTAAGCATAACGTACGATACCACCTAAATATTTTTAAAACCGCTGAAGCTGTGTGAAGAAAATTCGGGATCTGAGGTTTTTAGGCGTGTCTTATTTAAACAGTATTGTTGCAAGAGTTTTATAAAAATCGGCTCAGTAACT
This sequence comes from Listronotus bonariensis, assembly GCA_014170235.1. Classification (NCBI taxonomy): domain Eukaryota; kingdom Metazoa; phylum Arthropoda; class Insecta; order Coleoptera; family Curculionidae; genus Listronotus; species Listronotus bonariensis. The sequence continues at coordinate 56,162 of JACEGR010006463.1, read as the reverse complement.
AGTAAAGATAAAATTTAGAACATTTAAAATTATACTTAATTTTTATTGCAATTAAAGTACGTGGGATATTTTGTTTAAAATCGCATAAATATTACTTATAGCGCAAAACTGCGAAATCTGGTGAAAATGCCAATATCACTGTTTAATTTTACTTACCCAAAACCTCTAAATACTGTAATTGGTAAACAGAGCTTAAGCGGTTTTAGTGATATTTGAGTCTTTTTGTACGTTTGTCACAAATATAGTGTTATTTTAGCAACTAGCAATGTAATTTTTAAAATTTGAGAACTACTTATATTTGGACTGCCAAATTTATAGCAATAAAAATAGATGGGACATTCAATTTAAAAAAATTACAAAAAAATACTTGTAGCACAAAACTGCGAAATCTAGCAACTGTGTCGACACCACTTTTAAATTCTTTATGCCCAACACTATTTAGATATCAAATTTTGTAAATGCAGAGGAAGCAATTTAAAAATGTTTAAAGGTGTGTTCACACTTAGCAAACGTATACGGCCGCACAGCCATGACCGCATACGCCAAAATGTGATTACGTTTTGTTCGGCATGCGACTCTACATTTAGCGAAGATATGCGTGCAGTGTCGTTTAACTCCGTTTCGACAGTAATTTGTTGCCTGCTTTCCTGTCTGTTTATACGTGCAAATCCCAAAACAGGGCGCAATAAATTTCTTTTGAAGGACAGACAAGCAAGCGAACCTTTCCGCAGGCGTTCGTCCATTAAAATATTTACGTCTACACTATCCGAACGCATACATTTGTTGCCCTGCAGCCGTACACGTTTGGTAATTGTGGATACACCTTAAAAGTAGCAGTACTTTTTATTTACTTGGGATGACCATAGGACAAAGCATAAATATTGTAGCTTTCTTGTTAAAATAATTAAAAAATTATAAACGAAGGTGTAATAAATATCGATTTAAAACAAGAGTATTATTACAAAAATAAACATATTTCTAAAATATCCAGTAGGTTTAAATTAAATCAGTGTTGTCGTCAAACATAGTTTATGGTACCTCCGTTTAAACAAGAAGTGATTTTGAAGTTGTACTGTAATGTTTTTTAATAGTATTTGTTACAAACCAAAAAACAAAATCAGGCTTAACAAAATCCTGTGTCACCCGCGATATACATGGTGCCAGGTCGTTGCTTTTAGTTAAGATGGGTCAATAATAGCATAATGGACTTCAATGATAAATTTTAAACATTTTAAACCCTTTTATGGATGTTCCTTTTGACGAGTCTACCACGAATATTCATACCGCCATATATGGAAGAGGCGCTTTAACCTAGCCTGTAAATTTCAAATCTTTCGGGTGTCGGACTGGGCGAATGCGTCACTTTTTTGTCGGACAAGTTTACCATAATGTTTTGCCAAAAATGGTAAGGCTAACATTATGAAACCAAAGGCTCAAGCACATGTTTCGGGTATCGGACTCGGTGGGTTACGTGACTTTAACCTTTACGATTTTTGGCACAATGTTTAAAAATTGCATGTAAAACATCGTGGTAAACTTGCCCAACAAAAAAAAACGCGTTTCATTTCTGGCGATATGAATATTTGTGGTAGACTCGTCAAAAGAAACCCCCTAAAAAGATTTTAAAAGTGTTCTTATCACTAAGTCCATTTTATTACTGGGCCAGGGCCTATAAGGTAAACGTTAAATACAGAAAATTAACACTTGCATCTAAGATGTTACTGTTCAGGACCGTTCCTGACGGGGTGCAGCAGGTGCACTCGCAGGGGGCGGCTTAAATTAGGGGCGGTATTTTGAAAAAGTGGGGACCTTTTTCTTTTGCTCTTCAAAAATTTTTGATCCTATGGAGGGCAGCATGCCCTCTTTTTGCACGAGGTGACACAAAACCTAGGAACGGCATTGTTACTGTTAATTTTTAATTTGTCAGTAGCTGCAAATTAAAAATAATTTTATTAAAGAGCTAAAGAAAAATGACAAAACTAAAAATAATATTCTACTAGCTACATTTGACGTTGTACTTCGATGATGCGGCGATGAAATACTAAACAAATTTTGGCCCATTTTAAACCGTCTCGTTTCCACACAGTTACAAAAGTTGCCCATGGTAATTTCTGAACTGGCACTGGACGTGTATACAGACTCAGCCAGTCAATTATACAAATAGGCAATGCGTGAAACAAGTACCCTGGGACACACTGTACATTTGAAACAAAAAGATTTTATACAAATATTTTCTTTTTTTTTTTGTTAATTTTTTTATCATTAAATTATATAAAATAATTAGCATAAACAAAAATTTTTATTATTTTTTTATCATTTACTTACTATCGATCATAATTTAAAATATCGATAGGGTAACATTCTTTTGCGGCAATTCCAGGCAAAATACAGATAAAATTTCCCTTTATTGAATACTGGACAGTTTTGGGCATTTCTTTTCACAACAAAATTTATTATCTTTGTTTAAAAAACAGATAGCTAAAGGCTAGATAAAATATAAAGTCAAAGATAAAGTTTTTCCTTAGAAAGAATATATTGTTTTGCTATTAATCACTTTAGGTGATGTTTTTTGAGCCTTTAAATGATTTTTAGTGTCGTACTTAGATAAGTATAAAAACTTAAGAAAATAGTATTGTTGTCATTTATTTTTAATTGTTTTTTATTAATTCCAGTTTTCACTTTTAATTTTATTAATTTCCAAAAATTAGTCTCGTTTTTCTTCAGTATATTAATGGGTTTTAACTAACCCCATATTGAATAAGTTACACATAATTCTAAAATTCAAATTAGGAACTTAAAGGTTACAGTGGTCATAATTATACTAGTTGGACTTGTCATTGACAGTCAATCATCTGACACCAGTTAGATAGCAATGAAAATGCCAAGTGTGATCTTGGCGAAACGTCTGAAAAATTCCGCAAGGAATACAAACGACCAACGGATATACTCCCGGAATGATCACTCTACATATATATATATACTTAGTACTTCCTATTGAATGGTCTTCGGACCGCTTCGGTCTTAGTTTCGGAGTATAACAAGATATGCTTGTAATTTCAAAAAGATAAATTGGGCTGAGCTGGCTTAATTCGGTATACTTCGGGACCACGACCAAAGCGGTCCCTTTTTTTGTTAGACCATTTAATAAATGATTAATGAGTAATAATTGTGGTACCAACGTTATTTTTAAAATATAATTTTATAGATTATTTTTAATTTGGGAGATATTTAATCGTTTTATTTAAATTTGATAGGATTTAAAAGGATTTTTTCTCATTATAGTTTATTAAATTCACTTTTGTAAATACTCATTAAAACGGCGTATATTTATACCCGCTTTAAAGTGTACATTTGAGATGTAAAGAAAAAGCTTAGCAAAGAAAACTAAACAGTACATAACTTGACATACACTATACAGGTTATGACATATTGTTGTAAAAAAAATTATGGGCAGTTCTACTATTAAAAATAAAAAAGTACATACAGAATCAGCCGATCATTTATACATACTGGCAATGTGTGGAAAGGAGACAATCTAACGCGAACGCGGCATGTAATAATGAGTGACTAATAGCGCTTGTTTTGTTATAACATTGCTAGCCGATATGTAGTAAACTAATGCTTATACGGTATAAAAATGGGTCCGCAAAACTCCTCGTTCTCAAGATACAAGGTGTTAAACTTGTAAAAAAATGTTTTTATTTTAAATAATAATATATTAAATATACTTTACCAAATTTTGATTTAATTTGGCAATGGTATATAAGGCATTAAGAGGGTAATTTATCACTCACCTGATTATACTTATTAAGTCCAGTAGTGTGTAAGTGTGTGTAGAATTTGTGTGTTTCCTTTAGATTTAGCAAATAAAAGAACAGCTTTTATTTCTTTTTTTTTACTTAAGTGCATTGCATTTTTAAACCATAAAAATTGCGGAAACTTTTGCTTTAAAAATTCGGTTTTTTTTTTTTGCAATTCTGTAACAACAACAATAAAAAAAAATTAACTAAGGTCCAGGCATTGCATACGAAAGGCAGTATTTGGCCAGTAATCCCTATAGTAACATATTCATTAACTTGTGTAAAAAGTAAATTCTATTTGGTTTGTAGATAATATTTAAAGATTTATCTACTTTTTGCTTTTATAAATATTTAGATTTAGTGTTCGTAATTAACTTAATAATTTTCAATAAATTAGGCAAAATTTTTCACTACATAAGATTTATAAAAATAGATTTTTTAATGTAAACATGTATAGCATCATATAAACTGAAAAATTTAATTTTTTTCAAGACTTTTTATACATTTATCGATTTACCGTCAGACTTTTTAGTTTTTTTTTTATCAGGTAAAAATTTGGCGATTTTCTATTATTTTATTAAAAAAAAATATTTTCTACTCTCTTGCGCAAAGTAGTTACTTAGTGTAACCCTTTTCGTGTGGAAATTTAAACATTTTTCAGATAAAACTTTATAAAATAAAAAGGTTTATACAATAGTATATTGTGTAACATGTAGGAAAGGCACTATATATTTCTAGACGATATGGTGGAGTTTGCTGGACAAGGCATTAGCCAATTTTTAATCACTCATAAAACTTTAAAAATTTAAAATTTTTAAAAATAATTTTGCGATATTACTTTGAACGTATGAAGTTACTAAAATATGTTTATAGACACATTAAAATCCAATAGTCGATTTTTAGTGCCTCGCGTAATAAATTTTAACTTTTTATTATGTTACCGTTTAAAACGACCTTTAAAAAATACCACATTGGATATATCCATCTTTAATTGTTTTAGAAATATGGCTGTTTAAATCTAAAAAATAGCAAATATATTTTTCATTATATCTACAGGTTTAAGCTCTTAGCACTAAGCTTAGTGCGGTGAAAATTATATCTCCTATTTTTTTAAATTTATGTGGCCATATTTCCGAAACTATTTTTTATTGATAGACAAATCAAATGTTATAGTTTTTAAAAGGGGTTATTACCCTCTTTACCCCCCACCCCCTCTTATCTACGCCAATGGACGCAGTTTAAGTATAACTAAGGCGGCCCACAGACAATCAATATTAGTGCGCAATATTTTATATTCTACAATAAAATGGCCGTTTGTGGCTTATATTAAGAGGTTAGGACAATATATCGTGTCAATCAAAACTAGTTTGATTTTTATTGTGCAATAGTGATTTATTGTGTCGTGTGTTAATAACATTGCACCATTATTTCAGTTTTCAAATATGAGAGAGAGTATTTGTTTTCCAAAAACAATTAAACAAATTGGTATGTGTTCAAAAGAACTAAAAAAGAAATAAAGGTGTTTTCTTCTTTATCAAACATTTAACCAGTAGTTACAAAACATAACTAGGGTTTGTGCAATATCTTAAATATAGTCATTGCGCAAATATATTGCACTGTTTGGTGATAACTGGCAATATAATTGTTTAATATTTTGCGCAATAATATTGATCGTCTATGGGCCCCTTAACAGTACCAAAACGAACACCAGGTATAACTTTAGTATAAAAACACAGTTTAGTAACAGATAACTCATTTATGATGGCAATAATTTATTCGGCTAGTAGACCGACTATAATCCTAAAGGTGAAAAGAAATAAACTAACTGTGTTATAATACAAGCAAATCTATGTATATCAGTGAGTATATTTCAATTTGTTTACAACATCCGCGGCGGAGTTCTTATGAATTATAAACTCTATATTTTTAGAGATTTCTGTAAATACCAAAATGAAAATATAAAAACATTATTATTTTCATATGTAGGTGGTTTGGTTAGTCGAATACCCAAGGCCATAGACAAGATTATTATAATGCCCAAGGCTGCCGGATCAGGAGGGCGCTCCAGTAAGGTTAACAAATTAACCACCTTCTTATACACGACCGTTAAAAAGAGTGTTTTTTCGTGACAAGAAAAAAATAACATTTTATCTCTGTTGACAGGTACTAAAATGTGACTTTTTATGAAATTACTTTTTTCCAGAATTACATTGAGAGATATTTAATAATTACCAAAGACAATTGTAGTTTCACTACAGACAACCAAAACAATGCTAAATTTTTGGTCATAAGCTTGGACGCTCGCTTCGTGAAATTTATGAAGCGGGTATCCATCGAGTACACACGTAAACGAATAATTTGCTGCTTCATAAATTCAGCCAAGCCAGCGTCCAAACTGATGACCAAAAACTTAGCATTGTTCTGGGAGTCTATAGTGCAACTAAAATTGTCTTTGTAAATACTTTGAAAGATTCCATTGCAACTTAGGTCTAATTGTCGTTTTACATACAACATGCGACTAGTCTAAGACATTAAATTTTATCATTATAATTATTCTACCTTTAATTTACAGGGTAATTCTTAACCTATACGCATAAACTTGGAAAATTATTGCTAAAGACAAGCTATGAACGAAAATAAACAAAAAAGCTAAGTAAAATATTTTTAGTGGGATATAACTAATTATTGAAAATTTAAGATAAGAGGGATAATTTTAGAGACAAATAATTATTAATTATTACAAAAATTTAAATATTCACCTATTCTTTGTTTCAGCAATAACACGGTATAATCACTATAGGTCCTAATTTTAATCTTAATCGCGTAAAAATGAAATCGTGACTTGTCTTATTTTTTTTATAAAAAACAAAAAAATGTAGGCAAATAATTTTACAAACCTGTGTAAAAACTGTATTGATTTTTTTTTCTAATACAAAAATAATTTACACTCTATTATTCTTTGGTGCGCGTTCGTATGAATTAAATATACATATTCGGGTATAAATTAAACAAAGTGGAATAGATCTACGGTCAATAAAATTCAAAAATCTACAAATACTACCAGATTTGGACCATACTTTATCGTTTTAGTCGGAAACCAGGTATGAGATGATTTTTAGATTGGCGACATGCGCAGTACGCATTTAAAAAATGACTGTACTGGTACGAATATGGACCTTAAAATTATTCGTAATATAGTTTTAATTTTAAAATATTACTATAACGGTCCAAATATGCGGTACTTAATGTTCTTACCCACAATTTCGGTGAGAGCGACCAGAAATTACTCGGAAAAGAGGTGTCTCGTCAATTATTAGTTCACGCATGCGCAGTACGATTTTTACGCGGAGCGATTTTTTCAGCTCTCCTCTATCTAGAATAACTAGATTTAAGGTCAAATTTAAGATTTGGACGGTATTTTCCAAAATGTAAACGGATATCGTAGTTAAAATTGTCAAATTTATAATTTACGACCTCAAATTAGTTAGAAAAGCGATATAACTTAAATTTTGATTTCGCGCTTGCGCAACGAATAGTTTAGAGAAATAGTCACTGCTCGGGCGCCAAATTGGTAACGATAATTTTTAGATTTGGATGGTTATATTTTTGGCACCATTAGATATCTATATTTTATTCAAATAAATAATTATCTCCCTAAAATTTCCAAATTTCTGCGTACCTCTAGAGTAATAATCACAATGTATACGTGTAAATAATCTACATGTTTATATATTTTTTTTCATATTTTCCTACGTAGAATCTTCCCTTATTTTCTTAACAACATTCTGTAACACCCTGTACCAAACCAAATATTCACTTGAATGTGGTTTCATTTAAAAGCAGGCATGCTGTAAGAAAAAAAAGTCTGCCCAAAAAAATTAAAGAACTACAAAAAAAGGTCCTTACCTTTTAAAATATCTAAACGTCATTATCTGTGTACCCGTTCTGGGAGGGGCAATTGCCCCATTGCCACCCCACTTTATACGGCCCTGTTTAAAAGTGTATATTTAATTTGGGTGAACGTAAATCACGTCCGTATAAATAAATAAAACCTGCATAAAATTTTAATTCAAAATGTCCACGTATAGGGTTTACAAGAAAACAAATGCACGGAAATTTTTATTTTTGAAGAAAAATCCTTCTTTAGAAAAATCTTTAAAAAACTTTTGTTTGCAAAAAAATACAATTTTTAGTTGTTAACGAATATACAGGGTGTTATTTAAGTACGTGGCCAAACGCCAGGAGGTGATTCCATAAGTCATTTCAAGATGAAAAGTTCATACAAACATAGGTCCAAAAATGCTTCATTTTCAAGATACAGGGTGTCAAACTTTTTAAAAAAATCGGTTTTTCTAAATATCTTAATTAGCTTTCAGTCGATTTTGTTCAAATTTATCAGTGATATTAAGGGCAGTAGGAGGCTAATTTAGCCCCAATTAGATTAAATTTATTATGTTCAGTGGCGTCCCGGAAGACAACCTAACCAATATTTTTGGGTGGTTCTAATATTTTATTATGTTATTGTTCCGGTGACATGCAATAAAGTGCTTTAATTTTTATCTCGCAAACGAAGAGAGATATCTCAGAAACTCAAGAAACAAAAAAGTTGTATTTTTAGCTGCTTAACTCGAAACAAATAGAAACATTGCAAAAAAGTCTGTGGCGCATAATTTTTTGTCAAAAATATTGGTTAGGTTGTCTTCCGGGACGCCACTGAACATAATAAATTTAATCTAATTGGGGCTAAATTAGCCTCCTACTGCCCTTAATATCACTGATAAATTTGAACAAAATCGACTAAAAGCTAATTAAGATATTTAGGAAAAACCGATTTTTTAAAAAGTTTGACACCCTGTATCTTGAAATGAAGCATTTTGGACCTATGTTTGTAGTGAACTTTTCATCTTGAAATGACTCACTGGAGTTTGGCCACGTACTTAAATAACACCCTGTATATAGGAGTTTTCTCCAAATTATAAAGTTATATTTTATATTATAAATTTTGTATTAATAATTTTATCGATTACAGACTTTATTCTTAATAAATTTTTTAAGTGATATTTTACCCTAAAATGAAAAATAAAGGTAGTTTACTTTTGGAGAAAAATCATGTTTTTAATTTTTGCGAACCCTGTATTGAAAATCATTATTTTACAACATACTTTTCGTGATTTCGTATTTTTTCCAAAAAAAAAGAGAAGAATTTTTCTCAATAAACGATTTTTTTTGTCCATTTGTCCTTTTGTAAACCCTATTCGTGGACAGTCTGCATACAAATTAAATATAAAATTATTCTTTATTGTCATTTTAGAGTATGTCGCCCTATTTTATTAAAAATCCTAAATAATTTATTTTTGATAACACCAACATCACTTTTATGAAACTTTTTGATACCCCTAAAAATAATGTCATTAGCAAATTTTGTATTTTACCTGCTAACGCTATTAAAAAAAATTAAATTGACATTTTGCATAAGTCTTGGAGAAAAATTAAATTTTTGAAGCTTTTTCCCTGTTCCGTCAACGTTGTCTAAGCACTGAAACATGCAGTTTTTGCATTTTACAAAACCTTTTAGACAACACGGTAGTGACTCCACGGACGTTATTCGTTTGCCATTGCCAGCTGTGAGGTGACGAGCAATCTAAAATCCGATGTCGGGTGCCGGGATTCGAACCCGCCTCTCTGCGGTAAGAGGCTGGTACGTTAGTTAGCCTCTACACCACGCTCGCCACAAAGGTATTTAAAACCAGGGCCGGATTATCCATAAGGCAGATTAGATGATTGCCTAGGGCCCCGCTACAAATTTAAAATGTTTCGTGAAGTCCAAATTAAATTTGAAATAGTAAACACCTAAACACCTTTTATTGCTTATCAATGTTATTAAAAAGAAAATTACCTTTTTTGGTTTTCAATTTTGTCAAGAAGGTTAAGACCTTTTTTTGGTCTTTAATTTAATCCTGAATGGAAAGACCTTTTAAATTTTATTAACAAGGATCCCTGACAGTTTCATCATTGTCTAGGGGCCCAGACATAGCTAGTTCGGCCATGTTTAAATCATGTAAACAATATTTGGTTTTAATAAAAACGTCCAATACACTTCAGTAAAACTGTATACCCGTTTTTAGTGTTTGTAGGTAAACTTTTCACGATAAACGTCTTTATCGTGCCTATAACTTATCAAAATTTGCTAAAATACTGAAAAATCGAAGTTGCTGTAATAGATTTTTTTTAAAATATATTTTGTTCACTGGCAAAAATATTGTCAAGAATTAAATTTAATACCCTTATACCTAGACGGTTTTTTGGGCAATAAAAAATACTTTTAAAGTTTGTGTAATAAAAAACCTATCTTGAAGTAACACGCAAAAGAAAAATTTACCTGCATAAAATAGGTATGAGTAATATTTTAGTTTTTAATGGCTAGCGCATTCAATGTTAAATCGGATTTTTTTCCACGTTTAAAAAAAATGCTGTTCTTTAAATCATTAACATGAAGTTAAAGTACTCCATACTAGTACACTAAATAAAGAGTTAAAAAAAGTAATTTTTTTAACACTTCGAAGCTTTTCTTCACACTTTGAATAAGTGTTTTGTTTCAAGCCTACTGCAATAAATTTAAATATCAATTTATTCAATGTAACAGTAAACGCGACATCAACTGAATCAAACGGTCAAGTTACCTTTGATTTCGTCAATATTTCTATTAGTTCATGTGTCACTAGTTTTAAAGTTTGACAGTTTGCAAATAAATTTAATAGAAATTATTGAAAATTAATAGTAATCATGAATTTAAATGAATAAGAAATTTAAAAAGAATTTATACTTTTTAGTAATATTTCTACAAAAAGTAAGTACATACAATTTTCTAAAATTAAATAATAAATGTATAATTATAAAGAGGATAATTGTCTCTTAAAAAATAGGGAGGCTGTGATTTTTTGTTGAAATATAATGGCTGTGATGCAAAAAATTTAAATTAATAAGTTTAAATGAATAAAACATGTATACAATGCTATTTTGGGAAATGTTTATACGTTCGTAAAAAAATATAGTATGTAACACATGCATAAAGTGTCTCATGGGATTGCCGCAATCGCGTAAAGGCTCGTGCTGTCAAACTTCCCATTCGTAAAAAAAAGTATCACTTTATGCACTTGTTACATAAATTACTATTCATGTATTATATCAGGCTAAGTCTTATAACAATTGCACGTTTAATAACCAAAAAAAAGAAAAATACCGTAATATACAGGGTATAATTTAATTGATGGCTAAAAATACAGGGTATGATTCCTTAGCTTATTTTAGAAAGAAAAGTTCGTATAAACATATGTCCTAAACTTCTTTACTTTTCGAGAAGAGAAATTTTTTTTTTTTTTAAATATTCTAACTATTTTTTACCCAATTTTGTTTTAATGTGGCAATAATATTAATGACATTTGGGGGTAATTTATCACTAACTAAATTACATTTAATAGTCCAGTGGCGTCTCGAGAGGCATCTGAAGGAAAACAAAAAAACGCCACTGACTGTGTAAATGTGTGTAAAATTTTTGTGCTTTCTTTAGATTAAGCAAATAAAAATACTGCTTTTATGTCTCCTAATTTTTTCCCGTATCTTGTTTAGTTTAAAAGAAAAAAATCCCTTAATTGTATATTTTTAAACCATAAAAACAAAAATAATAAATACTTATTTAAATAAGGTTTATATTCAGTATAAGAGTTGTTACTAAAATAACTGTTTTCGAAATTTTTGGTTTTTTGAAAATTTTAACACCCCGTATCCTAAAAGTTAAGACGTTTAGGGCATATGTTCATATAAACTTTTCTTCCTAAAATAAGCTAAGGAATCATACCCTGTATTTTTAGCCATCAATTAAATTACACCCTGTATAGTAATATAGGATGTTGGTGGGTGAAATAATGTTCGTTGTTTTAAGAGGTCATAAGTTATTATTATAAGCAAAAAAGTTCTTTATAACATATGTCCTAAAATCAGCTCTTTCGGAAAAAAATGCTCTTTAGTTATAACATAAATTAATTTTGCACCTTAATTACTTAAAATCATATGCCTAATAGCGTAAAATGAATCACTACGTCATATTTATTAAATATCTGTCTCTAAATATATTTCTTGTCTATAAAATATGATTTTCCGAAGAAAAACTGACAAACAAAATCCCTCGCAAAATCCCTAACAAAATTGGCAACAAATAAATACCTACGTCGGGTAAAAATTGTTTCGATAGTTTATTGCATACATTATTGCAAGTAATGTTTACCTGAATTCAAATTACATTTTATTTTTAGTATATATTTACTATATTATTGCGTGCATTTTGATACGAAAAAATGTTTTTGGAACGCGAGTATCACTATATGCTTTTTCTTTATGAAGAACGATTTCCTGATCAAAGGCTATCCGCTTAAAAAACATTTGTAAAAGACTCCCAAAGACTTCTGAACACATGCAGAGAGCGTGGTGCCTAATTTAAAAATCGTGAAAAACATCGCGAAGTTGGAGTGGAAACCGAAGAACAAATTTTAAATTTAATTAACGAGAATTCGACACGGCGCGGCGTACGAGAACTATTGTGATTACTGATTTAACTATACCTTTTGTGACTTACTAATGTTGTGTTTTTATTTTTTGGTACATCACATCGTTTTAAATAACTGACTGATAATCATGGATATTGTCTTGTCCTGTCATTTTTTTACTAATTGTAATATACTGATAGCGTTATTAAATAAAAATATTAGCCACAAAAATTGCGTAAAACTATTTAGTAATTCAAGGCAAAATGAATTAGTTGCGGTCCTCGTGCGCTCGTATGCCTGTTATGTTTCAAGGTTTTTAAATGTTAGGGAAAATTTAATTATTTACGATTTTGTTGAAAACGATTGATTTTTGAACATAATTTATTATGAACTTTTTTGCTTAGAATAATGCAAGAAATCACCTCTTAAAGTTACCATTATTTTTCCCTAACACCCCTAAAAAAATACAATAATATATTTTTGCATAGGTATTTTATTTTAGTTCTGAGATCGTTGTATTTTTGCAATGTATTATATACAGGGCAGTCCAATTGTCCGAGGAAGACCATTACTTTTGCTTCTCATTTAGAGATAATCTTCTTATATATAAAATTCTCGTGTCACAATGTTTGTTCCCGTACTCCTCCGAAACGGCTTAACCGATTCTCATGAAATTTTGTGAGCATATTCAGTAAGTCTAAGAATCGGCCAACATCTATTTTTCATACCCCTTAGGTGATAAGGGTTGTCCACCCTTAACATTTTTTAAAATTTTTAGGCTAGAAATTACTTAAAAATTATTTATATGGCAAAACAACGTTTGCCGGGTCAGCTAGTGATTTTATAAAAGTCATAACATTTCCAGAAATGCATGTCCTAAAAATATTTGGAAGTTTTTAGAGTTTCCTAAGAAGTTATACCTAAGTAGTTGTTTTTTTTAATGTACCTTCTAATTTTTTTTCGGAATCGGATTTAGTATAAAATATGTTATGCATATAGTATGCAAAACACGCGTTGCGATGTTGATAAAATTAAAGTAAAAGTTTATTTAGCGATTTTAATATCAAAAATGTAAGGTCTCTAGAGTATTTAGGACCTTTAAATAATTCATAATAAAAAATAGGGCAACTTTGTTATTTAAAAAGAATCGCGCCTGTATATTTTTATTTTTTTTTAATAAATTATCTTTTCTTTAAAAAAAACAGTTTTAGCTGTATATATATATTTTACATTTAAAATTCTTATATTTATATAATAAAACTAATAAAATAATGGGATACGCACCTTGAAAACATACCTTTTATATTAGATATTTATTAGAGATTAATGCAACTGTTTGGTTGGTAGTCGGCAGGATAAGAATTTCAGTTGATTTTTTTATTAACTTAAAAAATTGTGTTAATACGGTTTCAAAAATGTAATCTTAATCCTATGTAGTGCAGATAATTATGTTATGTTTGAGATAGATACTTTTATTATTTTATTAAATTGTAATAAATTTGACTTAAGTTTTCAATGTCTTTTTGTTGTTTACACAATTTTTTTCTTTTTTTATATGGATCATTTCCTTTACCATTAGTTTTTGGTATTTTTATTAGATATATATATATATATATATATATATATATATATATATATATATTAATCTGGAAAAATTGTTTTCATGGGCGATTATGAATAGGTATTATTTAACAATGACTCTTGTCATTCACCATCCAACCAACGTTCCCAAAAAAACAACATATGGCCAATTTTTCAGAAGTCAATAAATTTGCATAATTTTTTGAAATAAACATAGATTATGTGCAGGGACCCAATTATGGGGGGCTATATGGGCATAGCCCCCTCAAGACCCAAGGGCCGAGATTCTGTAAGAAACATAGAAAAAGATCCCTTTGTATTGTAATAAATTTCAGATTACTGATTCTATAGCCCACTTTCGGTCATGATCTCCTCAGTCAAATGGGAATTGAAGTTAAAAAGGAAAGGGCCACTTTATATGTTTCTTTTTAGCTTTTGTCTTTGTCTTTTACTCTCAAAAATATTTTTTTCTAGCAGAAACAGAAAAACATCTTTTACAGAATAGGTCTCTTAAAAGAGATAAGGATCTCTTCCTCTTCTCTATCCCTATTTTTTTCCCAATATTTCTTACATAATCTCAGCCAAGGTATTTTATTTAAATAAAAAAATTGCCCTATATCGGAAAATAAATTTGGTTTTGTTATGGATTACTCAAAAATTATTAAATAATCTGCATGAAAAAATAAATATTCTTTTAGCAATTTATACTGTTGTAGTAAGTCTTTCCAAACTCGTAGATAAGTATCATTACAAATTAATTTATTTTACTTTTTAACTAATATTCGGGTATCTTCTTTTTTACAAAAGTTTTGCTATGCTACTATGTTTATGAAAAAACAAGTATGTTAAATTCGATTCTGTAAGGAAAAATAGGCGTTTATTAAAAAAAATGATTTGGCCCTAACTGTTTTTTGGGACACTCTATATATTCTGTATATATAAAACTAATTTTACATCATGCATGTGTAAAAAACTTACATCTCTTATTAAAAAGTTTTTTAAATCTCGCTAAACAACAAAAAGATTGGACTTCCTTGAACAACACCCTCAATAAGCGTGGCCTTGACCTTAAATTCAATATTGATGACTCTAATGATCTTAAAAAGTAAATATTAAAAAATAATACAAAAAAATTAAATATTTTTAACAAAGTTGCTAAAATTACGTTTTTAGGAAAGTTAAAATACAAAACTTTGGAAATAAAAAATCATTCAAATTATGAAAAAAAATTAAAATCAAACAAAAATAAAATATATGTAATAAATAACATGTAATAAACATAATACAAAATTCAAACTAGACTTACAGATTTCAAAAGTATAAATTTTAAAATAATTTTTAAATATTAATAAAGGATGCTGCACAATACAAAACGAACCCTCAAAGAGAGATTTTTGTGAGTAGGTAAAATATCTTTTCCGTGTTTCGATTATGAATACCAGTCTTACAGCACTGCGCACAATAAGAGGGAATATTTTGTGAAAGAAACAAAAGCAAGACTCGTGCAGAAAGCGTAAACTATACCTGGATATTGAGTCATTTAATATTACTAAGTTTGTGTGGGAAGTAAAGAGATATTTTCTTTGTTAGCTGCTTACAGCAGCTGTAAACACTTTCATTTTTTGACAAATCAATGACGTCAGTCTTACAGCAGCTCACAGCGATTGTTAGCGGCCTCGGGAGATGTCTAACCACTGTCTAACAGGTTGAAAAAACAAAGAGAGGGAAATAATATAGCCGAATTTGAGGGTTAAAGTCAAACAAACTGACTAAATGTATATTAATAACAATAACAATAGTATGTGTGGAAACCATTGTTTTAAAACTGGAGTAACCATTTTTTAGGTTACATTATTATTTTTTTAATGTCATTTGTCATTGGCAGTAAGCGCTTTTATTTTTTCGATTCACATTATAATGACGTCAGCTGTTAGACAAGCTTGTTAGCAGCTGTAAGACAGAAGAATTTAAAAAATATCCCTTAAGTTTTCTTTGACCTAAGTTGTTAACAGAATAGTCTTGAACAGGAATTTTGAGTTTAAAATTATTTTAACGTTTAAAAGATGTAGACAGTTTTTTTTACAATTTGTCATTTCTGAAAATCAGGAATAAGGGTAAAGTATTTTAAGCACTAAATTATACAAATTTACCTAAAACTTTAATATACTTACATTCATTAGGCCAATTTAAAAAAATTATCAACTTTTTTTTGTTACTTATATCAGAAATATTACAGCTCCTAATATGAATAATAAATGGTCCCGCATGATAATGAGAGATTTTTGCAAAAAGATATAAGCCACCTTGTATAGAAAGATTATATTTAATTTAACTTATGATTTTATGGAAAAAGATGTGAACTTTCGGCCTTTTGATTAAACTTGTAATAAAATAAACTAATTAAAGTTTTTTAATAAATTAACTGCGGTTAATGATATTGCGGAACGTTGGGTAAACTTCAAACGCTATTAGTTAAACACCGCTACGTCATACTTTGATAGCAGCAAAACATAGATAACCTACATTTAGATCCGCAGTGGCAAGAAGCATTTTTCGGATTTTTACAACCTCAAGCAGTAAACAAATGGACGGGTGGACGAACATGCGCACTTAAATGCCATGGCAAAATACAAACACCGGCACCTCGTTAGCTACCATACTCCGAACAAAAAACCAAGACGCCGTGGACTAATTCTTTCCGATAATGCGGATAGTCTGTTTGGCGCCAGGCGCGTTCACCCTCGATTTGCTTGCGCACAAATCCGTTTTTTGCCAATAAAATGTAAAATTGGCAATCCATCGAGATCAGTGCAGCAAAATGCCTCTAGCACACGTCTCATCAACTCCAGGGACCCTATATCTACGATTTGTGGTAGCTAGTTATCCTGTGCTACAATAAACTGAAGCCTATGTTAAAAAATACATGACAAGTCGATGTTTTTGTATGAAAACATTTGGTTGTTGATGACGTAGCTGTGTTGAACTTACATCGTTTGTACCCTAGCATTGATCGAACATTACAGTAAGTGCTATAAAAATAAAAGTATTAGAAATGTCACAAAGTTAGGGTAAAAAATAAATAAGAATACATTTTAGGTAAAAAACAATAATTTGAATTTAATAAAAAATTAAAATACTAGTAATGTAACAGTTAAATAAAAGCATCTCTGAAACCAAAATAAAAAATTTTTGAATACAAAATAATTTAAAAAATTTACAATTTTTTTGATAAACTTGATAGTTTTGTCAAAAAATGAAAAAAAAATACAATTTATATTTTAAAGTTTTAATAACTCATAAATTAGGGGTGTGGCTTTTACAGGATTTTTATTATTTTCAACAATACTTTCAATATAATTAAGAAAAAAAAATAGTTTTTTTTTCAATCAGTCTATTATACATACATAATATTTAAAGATACCCATTTTATTACTAAGTTAAAAAAATATTATTTAACAAAAAAATAAACGTATAATTATAAAATAAATAAATTTTATTATTACTTATTTTTTAAATATTATTGAATAAAGTTAATAGTAAAATCCCTTATAGTTTCGCACGGTCATCCAAAACTTATTTTAAATTTACATTTTTATCTACAAGTCTTAAGCTTTCAACACAAAGCTTAATGCCGTAGATATAATGAGGATTATTTTACTATTAATTTATTAGATTTAGATGACAATATTTCCAAAACCATAAAAGATATATACATCAATATGGTATTTTCTTAAAGCTAGTTAAAGTTTATCTTTTTGTACAAAAAGGTACCTACCCTATTTTTATCGCTATATTTTACCGTTCTCCATAAAATCGAATTTTAAAAACATACATACCAACAATTCAAATCCCCATTTATTTAACAACATTATTTAAAAATATATAAAAACAGTGTTTGTGTGAACCATTAAGTTCAAGATGCGAATAAACATCGTTTTTAATGGCTTTATATTTAAGGAGCCTAGTTTCAATGTGTACAATCTTCAAAATTAGATTTTCATGTTATATCTAATAAAAAATGAACAAAAACCCTATATATTAAATGGTATTAATTTAATCTTTCTTAAGTTTAAACACTCTGATTTATTTAAATTCAGCATCGAAAAATCCAACTTTAGGGACATTTATTTAACTACTATACCTTATTTTTTAATAATTTTTTTTATAAAAATTACCCTGTTGTATTTTTTCTGCTAAAATAAATGTGAGGCAGTAAGTCGATTTTTTATATTTAAGTTTTCAGTATTTTTTAAATACATTAGTTGCTGGTTTGGCCTTACATACTAAGTGTTTTGGCCACACCCGACTGAAGGTAGATTTTAAAAAATATATTTGACGTTTTTTTTAAATTATGAGTTTATAAAAATATAAGTTGATTTTCAGGTAAAGGAAATAGTTCAGTTTATATTAAATTCGCGATTTATAGAAACATATAATGTAGATTTTGTAGAAAAATAGAAGTCCTTTGAGAGTAGAAGCATAATTGTAAACACTTATACAGCCGCTAAAATTATAGTAGGTACGATAATTAAAAATATATCTAGCAATAACCAAGTATTTTTTGCAGGCCTGGTTGTTTCCAAATGAATGAGAAAAAATACTTGAATACACTATAAAATGGTCACCAATATTGTACAATAATATTAACCGTCTATGGGTTATATTGATAGGTACAATATATTGTGCCAATTAAAAACAATTTGATTTTTATTGTGCAATAATGATTTATTCTGTCGTGTGTGGATAATATTGCACAATTATTTCAGTTTTCAAATACGAAAGAGTATTGATTTTCAAAAAGAAATATGGGTTCTGGTTAGCAATAAAAAAAAAAGACTTTTTCTTCCATTTCTTCTTTATCAGCTACTTTTTTCTATCCATGTTTTAACGAGTAGTTACAAAACAAAAACAGTTATTAAGCAATATATTAAATATAGTCAACGAGCAAATATATTGCACTGTTTTAGGACGACTAACAATATTATTGTAAATAATTTTTGCGCAATAATATTGATCGTCTGTGGGCCCCTTTAGAATAATGTAAAGAAGATATCATTAAAAAAGAAAGCAATTTTGGTTAAACATCCATAATTCGAATTACTGGTAAAAGAATACTTGTTATCAAAGATCAAAGAAACAAAGTTGTCAGTACTATGTAAGACTTTTAAGGTGCGCCATTATTGATTTAGTAGAAGCTAAAACAGAAACAATTCATTATTATTATAAGTATTCAATAAAAAATTAGAGATGTAGGTAAAAAAGTTAGGAAGTCGAAATAAAAATCTTGCAATTAGCAATCATCAAAACAAAATTATACTTCTAGTGACCCTAATAAATTCTATGTATTTGAACGTCAACCTTTTTATTACACTGGTTTAATTTGAATATTTCGTTTATTGTTTATATATGCATTACATATTTTTATTACCAATTGTTTTTTTCGTAAATTATAGAAACATATGAGCGTATTATTACATATCGTTACCCTCGCAAACCTGGGAACTCCCAAACTCCCAAATTTATTTTAATAGAGATTTTTTTATCATCCACAAACTTGACAATGAACGAAAGTTACCGAAAAACCTCATACTTCCAGTCACAGCATTATTACTATAAAATAATAATTAAATATAAACCTATTACCATTTTTAAAATGGACTACTTTTTGTCTCAACCTGTATACATAAATTACTCACCAAAGACAATAATTAATTGCTTAAAAAAATCCAAAAACACAAAATGCACCTAAAAAATCATACACCGAGATAGTAATGTTTAATATACCGAAAAAAAATTGCAGAATCAAAAAACAAGAGTGATCGGAAGTTAGCGACGAAGTTCTCAGGATTTTCGCGCCTCGACGTTCAACTGTTCAGCCGATGACTGAAGATGCAACAGCGTCCAGCGTGCTGAGGAATCGCGCGCAGGAGCTCACACCGGCCGTCCTCGCAGGAGTATAGCACCTAGGCTCCTGCTTTTTGCACCTGTGTTGGTCTGATTTTAAAGATATATCTTTATTACTGGTTTAAATTTGGGAAATTTAAATATTTTAATATGATGCTTTAACTCAAAGTTATTGTAAATTTAAATTTATTGCTCAAAACCCTACCTTAATACTACCATCCACATTCAATAGTCAATAAAAAAAAAATATTTCTTTGTTGTTACTTTTTTCTAAGTGAAACTGAGTTGGTATTGACATACCGGTATTTGAATAAAACTTTTGGGTATTCGAATACTTGAAATTTAAAATCCCGGTATTCAAATCCTAAATTCTAGTATTGATATTCCTTTTTTAAATACTTCAAATCCCGGTATTTGAATACTTCAAATCTGTTTTTAAATACTATAATTCAAAAACGGTATTTAAAATCAAGAATCTCGAATACTGACCAAAAAAGTATTCAGTTCAATATCGAATACCAAACAGACATGTTCGAATACCAGCCAAATGTATTCTGAATAGAATTCAGAACCCTACTTTGGTACCTGTATATCTTAAGAGATATAAGCGTTCTGATGAAAAATACGGTTACTACAAAATTACCTGAAGAAAATGGTGTTTTAATGTCTTAATATATATATATATATATATATATATATATATATATATATATATATATATATATATATATATATATATATATATATATATATATATATATATATATATATATATATATATATATATATATATATATATAAAATGTGGTATTTGTTAAAACTGTTTAAAAAACTTTTTAATTGTGATTTATTAGATACATATGATGTTTCTTTTAAAAAAAATCAAACTTTTTGTAATAGCCTGTATGTCTTAAAAGATAATAAAAATCTGCTAACTGATTTGAAAACTACAGAATTAACCAAATAAAATACATTTTTTTTTGGTACCGTAAAAAATAAAAAAATAGGGGGCCGGGCGAATATTTATCACACCCGGTACCAGCCTTTTGAGCACCCCTATATTATTAATTCTGGATAAATTATATTTTCCGGTATTTATGTTAAATCAAACTTTTAAAAAGTTTTTTTTTGCTTGTCCCTTGTTTTCTAAGTCTCTTTAACAAAACAAAAGCAGTCTCCGGATACTTCTGTTTAAAAGGAAATATTAAAAATTTATAACAAGTATATTAAACTTTGCTTAAAGCAAAATAAAGGAAGACAACTTTAATTACGGCGCAGGAATTAAAAATTAAATGTCATATAATAAAAATGTTGGGAAAAATACATTTAAACCGAGAGATGAAATATGCTATCGTATTTAATAACCTCATAAAAATAGTGGATCTGTAAAAGCTTCTGTACTAGTTATGGGTTTTAAGTTACTTACTTTGTCTTTACTTTTTGACAGAATCAGACATAATAGTCCGGCCAATTTAGACCAATAAATAAGAGTAAGGTTACAAAAGTTCGCAACTGACTGAAATTTGGTAGAATTGTTTGAAACGCCGTTACACATGAAATGTAAAAAGTCCTCATTGATTCGACTTCAGGAAAAAAATACTTAGAATCAAAAGTCACAAAAACGGATTTTTTTAGATTCAACAAAACGGTAAGTTTTATCATAAAATTAGCTTATACGAAGATTGTAAATTAGATTATTATCTATAAAAACGTCTTTATATTTTTTTCTCAGATCCACCGTTTTTAAGATATAAGATTCAAAAAATTGAAAAACTTGTATTCATTATAATGTATAAGTAAAGTAGAATTCAGCTGTAAGGGATCCACAGGCGTCATAGAAATAAAGACGGCAATCAACCATTTCTTTCTAATCGCATTATTTAAATAGTGTGTGAGCAACAAAAGGAAACATAATTTGAAAGTGAGACAGAACTTATGACCGCGTGGCTTTTTTACTGCTGAATCGCAGTCTACACCAGGTAAATCCACCACTGGAGCTGTTATACAAAAATAAATATTATTCTTTTCGTCAGAGTATCTTACACCTATAAAATATTATAAATATGAGAAGGCTGGGTAAAAAAAACACTAAAACTACGTGCTTAGGTAAATTTTGATATGCTTGTTTCGTTAAAAATATTCGAAATAAAAAACAAGTGCGGTTTGTTGATCTTGCTCCACCCTCAGCGGCTGCTCATCAACATCTTTTTAGCTAGACCCAAAAGACTGGAGTTGAAATTGATTGAATAATTCATAGAACCAGTTTAAATTTTCTTCCCACCTGTGCTTGAAAAACTTCTGAACACAATTATTTGCAATTGTAAAAAGGGATGTAGTGCTAAATGTGGTTTTAAAAAAGATGGACTGTTTTGTTTGGTCGTATGTACTGAGTGTCAACACAGGTCGTGCTCTAATGTTAAATCACCAATAATTAGGAATTTATCTGATTCTATGTGTCACTATTGGGACAATTTACTTGCACCCACGATGAAGAAGACGAAAAATAAAAAGAGGAAGCAAAAACATTAGAATTTTTTTATAACCTTTGCCAATATCCTAAATGACTCAATAGCTTTAAAGTAAGCAAAATCACAACACACTCGTGAAATAGGTTTACAGGTACACTACCTCAAAAGTGGCGTGGAAACGTGTGCATATTATGACTTTTTCTACTTTTTGAATCGTTACATTTCAAAAACGGTGCTCTCAGAAAAAAATATAAAGACATTTTTTTAGACCACTACCTGATTTACAATTTTTGTTTGGGCTAATTTTATGATAAAAATTACCGTTTTGCTGAAAATCGTGAAAAACCCGTATTTGTGACATTTGACTTCGAGTATTTTTTTTTCCTCGCGGGTCAGATCAATAGGAACTTTTAGGTTTCATTTAGAATGATATTTTAAACAATACTACCAATTTTCAGCCTTTTGTAAGTTTCTGTAGCCTCGGATGTCTAAATTGACCGGACTCTTACTCGTAAGTCATAATTAAAAACCGACCAAATACAGGGTGTCCCCCAATTTCCCGAAAAGTAGGCTTTGAAAAATTGTGCAAATTTGCTAACAATGTAAAGTTAGTAGGACACATACAACTAAAATATTTTACAGTTCTACCAGTTTCGATTATACCGAAAGTTAATGTCAACTTCCTTATTTTAAATGAAACACCCTATACAGGGTGTTCGGAAAATGCGTTAGTAAATTTTAAGGGGTTATTCTGCAATAAAAAATAATGTCGGAAAGGCCTTTGAAAAAAGTCGAAATCTCCCTGGTTACCAAGTTACAGGGGTTAAAAGTTCAATTTTTATTTTCGTTTTTTCGCCATTTTGCATTTATTTTTTAACCAATCTAGTTGACATTTTGGCAGACAAATCAAGCTTTGCAGATTCAAAAATTAAAGAATTTTTTTAATACCGCCAGAGGGCACTTGAAACTTAAAATTTATTTACATCATTACTTTTTTATTTTGACAGATATCGCAAGGCTGGGGGCGCCATTTTATAGACAATCAAAAACTTAAAAATAAGTTACCTTTTATTAATGTCGATAAACCACACCGTTTAGGCACCAATCGACATCAAAGTTTTCATCAATTTCAATCAAATTACCTACATACATACAGGGTTTCTGGTAACTCAACCGACAAACTTTACAGGGCGATTCTACAATGGAAAATAAAAAAAACTTTATATTTACATATGTCCTAAGCCTCTTTGTTTTTGAACTACGGGGTGTTAAAAATTAAAAACAAAGGTTTTTTTTAATTTAACACACTATAGTTCAAAACCAAGACGTTTGGGACATTTGTTTATATAAAGTTTTTTTTATTTTTGGTAATTTTCTAGAAAATGGGAGCAACTCCGATTTTGACGAAATTTGGTATACGGGGGTTTTTGGGGCGCTGATCACGAATCTGAAAGAATTATTTGGCGGAAACGTTTCGTTCTCGAGATATCCATCATCAAAGTTCAAATTTGAACTAACCTTATTTTCACTATATTCCCCTTCTTTTTGCACACAATTCTTGATTTAAAGCTAAAGTGTCACACAATATTTGATTTTCACCTTTAAAACCCCGTTTTTCTACGTTTTTACATTATTTTTGAATTAAATTGTGTGGCTTTTCTTTGATAATCCGGCAACCATACATACACATAGGGCTTCATGGCAAACTGGGATTAAAATGATTCAAAGTATAGCTATGCAGTTTAATGCAAAAATAATGTAAAAACGTAGAAAAAAGGGGTTTTAAAAGGTGAAAATCAAATATTGTGTGACCCTTTAGCTTTAAATCAAGAATTGTGTGCAAAAAGAAGGGGGAATATAGTGAAAATAAGCTTAGTTCAAATTTGAACTTTGATGATGGATATCTCGAGAACGAACCGTTTCCGCCAAATAATTCTTTCAGATTCGTGATCAGCGCCCCAAAAACTCCCGTATACCAAATTTCGTCAAAATCGGAGTTGCTCCCATTTTCTAGAAAATTACCTTATTTTTAATTGTAGAATCGCCCCATAAAGTTTGTCGGTTGAGTTACTGGACACCGTGTATGTATGTAGGGGTTAGTAAAAATACCTGCATTTATTAAATATGTTTTAAACAACTTTTAAGATGCATTTACAAAATTCGGTATTTTGAAGGAAGAAAAAAGAATTTAACAGTGATACCGGCATTGTTGCAAGATTTTCCCGTTTTGTGCTACACCCATTTTTTTTAATGAATGCCCAATGTATTTTTATTCCAATAAATTAAGCAGGCTACACTTAATAAGTTCACAAATTTTTGAAATCTAATATTACTGGTTGCTAAAATATGTCAAAACCATATATTTTTAGTAAAAATTACAGCGCTCAAGTATCTCTAAAAATCTCATAAGCTAGGTTTACAAAAATCAGTATTTGATGGTTTTTCGACAAAAGACACCCACGGTATGTTAGTATTTAGGCTTTTAGCCTTCGTGGATTGTCCAAAGATAAAAAAAAATTAAAAAGTGACATTAGCATTGCTGTGAGATTTCCCATTTTTACGCAACACAAACTATTTTTGTTATTTTAAATAAATTTTCCCTTTGTATTATAATTGCAATAAATTGGGTAAACTAACTTTAGTAAAATTTTTAATTTTTTAAATTCAGTCTTTACTACTTGCCAAGATATGACCATATTGTACTTTAATTAAAATTTGGCAACAGACCTGATATTACTTTTTAATAAGGCATGCCCTAAATCCCCCAAATACAAATTTTTGGAATACAGCTTAAAGAGTTTTAAAGATATTTAGGTGCTAAAGGTGTAGTATATGTACACTATAATTTATTTAGTACTAAACAAACCAGTTTTTATTGTTACTTTTCATAAAATTTTATTTTATATAAATGTTAAAGTATGGTCCCAATCTATGTTAGCATTAGGTAGTTCTTGGATCTAAAGGATTGTAAAAATTGAAAACTGCAAGTTGTATTTAAAATTAAATGTTATGCCCAAATATCAAAACTCTAATTTTTTTAAGGGTCTTATGCAAATATGCATTTGGAAATTGGTCCTCAAATTTTCGAGCAATTTAACACATTTTTTCAAAAATAACTCAAAATACCACAAAACTTTAAAAGAGCAAAAAGTTAGGAAATAGAATACGCAATCTAAATATTTAAATTAAAAGAATAGTGGTGTCATAGAAAAAGTTTCGCAGAGATAAGAGTGGCCAGAACCCGAAAAAACATCCTGTAAAAATTTTACGAAATGCCCATTTTATGAATAATAGTCTCGGTAATTTTTGAGTCAATAAAAAGTTTAACATTTTTAGAAAAATACAATATGCGTTAAAAAACAATCTTTGTTAAATTTTGAAAACCCTGTATAAGTTGGCACGTTTTCGTTGACCTTGCAGCGTATATCGAAAATAAAAGCGATCGAACAAATCTTATTGCATAATCTCCATTTTAATTTTTGATTTGTTTAAGGGATACAGAGTGTGTTTCAAATTTTTTCAATTTGGCCAGGCACTTGTAGTTTTAGGAATTTTTACGTAGAATTCAGTGACGTACCACATTTTTGCCATTGAATTTTATTTTAAAGTTATAACACAAAGTTAATTTTTTAATGGAACACTCTGTATATTAAATTACCATTGCAAAGATAATTCTAATCGCCTTAGCAAAATATCATATTTAATTTTTCTATATATGTATGACCATCTGAATCTAAAAAAGTAGTAGATACATATTTCATTACACATAACTTACACACTAAGATTTGGAAGCTCATATTTTCGAAACTATTAAAGAAACACATTTTTATTTTGGTATATTCTTAAGGATCTTTAAAATGCCTTTTAAATACTGATGCAATATATATAGTGTTATATTTATAAAATGTTATTTTATTATTGAACTCCTTATTGTGTATAAGGTATAAGGTACCTGAGGCATATAAGGCCCGGGGTTTAATAAAACCCACATTTAAAAAACTGGCGGCAAAATATATGGGTTCAGGGTTTAAACATTACTCATACATGCGTAAAACCAATAAATATCAAGGGAAGTAAGCGGAGGCTGCTACGCGCTGCCTTTCTTTTTAGTAGCGAAGAATTTGTGCCGTTTTATCATAAAGATTTATAATTATTGCCGGAAAAAACAATAAGTATTCGGATTTTATTTTTGTTTAGAATTTAAGGTAAAATTTATAAAGTTATTTTGTTGTACAGGGTGGTTTTTTTGGTTGGTATTGCAGGGTATAGGCTAAACGGTAAGAGATACAAAAAAACTAATGTACGTGTCCCGTTCTCTTTTTTGATGTTTAGTTCAATGGCGCAATCAAATCCACACTAACTAGATTGGTTTGGAAGATACAGGGTGATTCTGAAAATTCGTCAATTTTTATTATGTCTTATTACTCAGACATTTATTAAGATAGAAAGAAACTTTAAATACAAGAGTTTTTTAACTTTTTACGCAGAATCCAGTGGCCTACATAAAATAAATATGAACGTTTTAATTTTTTAGATATTACCATAACATGCATTTTTTTAAATGGAACACCCTGTATTTAAGTATCTCAAAAAATTGCATTTTTTTGCGACTACAACAACATATAACACATACTATTTTGTTTTGCCCAAATTAGGTAAAACACCGAAAACCCCATTTTTTTAGGTGGCCATGGAATGATTTTTGTTTTGGTTCGTTTACATGTCCTAAAATCAAATGACAATTAGCTATTAGTAGGTATTCGTTTTTATAGTCCGTATGTGAATATAATAAAACAAAAAGATTTAAAATGAATATTTTTCAAAACTATGAGAAATTAAATATGTTTGAGTGCTACATTGAAAGTAATAAAGATAAAAACACAGCTTTAGACTTATATTTTGACCGTTATCCAGAGCGACGACAGCCAGACAAAAGAATATTTCAAAGATTGTACCATAATTTAAGCGAATATGGATCATTTGAAAAACCAAGGACTAATATTTACAATAAGGAAAATAGGGAAAGGGATGAGGTAAACACGATAGCTTGTGTTACTGCTGAACCGACGGTATCTAGCCGTAATATTGAGAAAGATATTGGTATAAGTAAATCTAAAGTGTTAAAAACATTAAAAAAGCATAAATATAAACCATATAAAATAAGAAAAGTTCATTACTTACATCCCGGAGATGAAGAACGGCGCTTAGAATTTTGTCATTGGTATATGCATCAGATTAATATGAATCCCAATTTTTTTCAAAATATAATATGGACTGATGAGGCTTTCGTATCCAGCAAAGGGATTTTTAATCGACAAAATAATCGATACTGGTCAAACACAAATCCACATGAGATGGTAGCGG
Organism: Listronotus bonariensis; assembly: GCA_014170235.1. Taxonomy (NCBI): domain Eukaryota; kingdom Metazoa; phylum Arthropoda; class Insecta; order Coleoptera; family Curculionidae; genus Listronotus; species Listronotus bonariensis. Next base: position 28,505 of record JACEGR010006463.1, on the reverse strand, counting down.
GGATACAACAAGGACGGTTTGGGTTTCATGTATGAGTGGCACTGTATCAAAACAGAGTGTTAAACTACAGGATTTTCTATAACAATTTAAATGCTGGGGGATATATACAAATTTTGGAAGAAGGTATAATTGCCGAGTTGGATAACATGCCACTAGCTGTAAGAAATAATATATATTTTCAACAAGACGGTGCTTCGGCACATAATAGCCATATAGTAAGGCACTTACTTACTGTTAATTTTGGTGAAAATTGGCTTGGCACTTATGGACCAAACAGATGGCCTCCGCGTTCCCCCGACCTAACTCCACTCGATTTTTATTTTTGGAGTTTTATTAAAAATGAACTATATAAAATTCGAAATAATACTCTGGAAGAACTTACAGAAAATTTTATTAATTGCATAAGACGAGTACCAAATATTCACATATATAACGCCACTAGATCCGTTACAAACCGAGCCCAAAAATGCATCGAGCAGAATGGAAGACAATTTGAGCACCTTTTGTGATATATTAGGTATTTGTTTAGTTTATAAAATTGTTTATTTGCTTTTCGTAGTAGTTTAATTTTATTAAAGTTTTAGTATTTTTGTTAACTGGGTTTTTAATACACATAAAATAAATGAATATTAATAATTCAATCCATGGACAACTAAAAATAATGTGTTTTTTGGTGTTTCTGCTACTTTGGGTAAAGCAAAATAGTATGTGTTATATATTGTTGTAATCGTAAGAAAAAATGCATTTTTTGTAATACTTAGATACAGGGTGTCTCATTTAAAAAAATGCATGTTGTGGTAATTTCTCAAAAATTAAAACATTCATATTTATTTCAAGTACGCCACTGGATACTACGTAAAAAGATATAAAACTTTTGTATTTAAAGTTTCTTTCTATCTCCATAAATGTCCCGACACATAATAAAAATCGACAATTTTTGGGAATCACCCTGTATCTTCCAAATCAATCAAGTTAGCGTGGATCTGATTGCGCCAATAAACTAAACATCAAAAAAGAGAACGGGACACGTATATTAGTTTTTTTGTATCTCTTACCGTTTAGCCTATACCCTGCAATACCAACCAAAAGAAACCACCCTGTACATTAGTGTTGTTTTTTTTAATTATGTCCAGCGGCTAATAAGGCCCACACAAACAATAAAAATTAAATATATTAAATGTGGTATATTTTACGGTTCTAAGGAGACCTTTGTATTGGTGATAAAATATAACAAAAACAACTTTGTGTTATAACTTTAAAATAAAAATCATTGGTAAATTTTTTTTATCTATCTCTTACATCAAGGAAGTTACAAGTGTCTGGCAAAATTGACAATATGTATTTAAAAAACATACTATATCTCCAAAACAAATTAAGTTAGTTAACCATGATTTCTTCACACTTTCACTACTTAATTTGTTTAAGAAATCGAGATCAAGATTGAGCAATCAATTAGATTTCTACTACTATCCCTTTTGGTTTTTGCTATACCCTACAAGCAGTGGCGGCGACTACATGGGTGCACAGGGGCCAAGGCACCCAAAGAAAAAAAAGTTTGGGTGCAATGCACCCATAAGAGACATGAACATTTTAATATTGTTGTCCTTTAAGAATGTTGTGTTGATGTGGGCGAGGACCTTTTGTTTTGCTCTTCTATTTTTATTTGAGGTAAGAATTGCGAAAAACTACTTTAGGTAATTAAGGTAACTTTTCTTGTTTTTTTTTATGACAAAATAAAATGTGAAGGGGTCACCTTGTTTTTTTTGCTCTATTACTCCTTCTTAAAATTCAACATTAATAAGTATTTCTGTTTTGCAACATATTAACTTAAAAAGGAAAGTCTTTTCTCTGTTTTACGTTTATCATTACTTCATAATTTTGGGATACTTTCTTTCTCATCATTTGTTTAGTTCGCAAAAAATGACTCCTGATTATTTTTTTATTGTTTTTACTAAATTTTAATATTTGCGCATTGAGAGTAGTATAGTAGTATAAACGTAGTAGAGAAAAGAGCCTTTTTAAGGTAATAATATCTTTTAAAATAGCAATGGGTATTAATTGATATAAATATCGTCGATTTAAAGGTAGTATGCACTAAGTACATTTTGGTAAAAAGTTGTTTAAACATTTTTAAATTATTTATCGTAAAAGCTTTTTGTAGAAATAATTTATTGGTTACATTTATGACATCCATAAATGTTAATTGAAATATTATACAAGAAAAAGATGATTTATCTTTTTTATTTTATCCCAAATTTTGTATAAAATCGTTGTTATTTCTTAAACCATTAAATGTCGCTTAGGGAGTTTTACCTTGAAACCGACAATATTTTTATAAAAAAAAATTGTACGTCACTACAATTCCTAAAGGTAGAAATATTATTTTAAATTTCTGTTTACTTCCAAACAAATCTCTTAATTTTTTTGTTTAATTAACTATGCTTCTAACATTATATTTCAGAGGAGACCGGCGATACTTTAGGAGGAGCCCGAACCACCCTTGGCTCCCCGAAGCGTCGCTACTAATGTATAATAGGCTGATTTATTTTCGCAAAAGTTGTTTTTTTCTCGGGAGTTAAGCAATATTTTAATCTACATGTAAAAAAATTCCCGCCATGTTTCAGCTCTTAAGTACTTGCCATTTAAATTTGAAGCTATTTCATTAAAAATGCACGTAAAATAATGTTTTTTTTTAATTTTTTTTCCAATGCTTAACGACTTTTTACGATAATAATTTATATTATTTTGTTGGACCTTACGGCATATTTTATGCCCTTTGAAATTGCTTCAGTGTTTTTTTGTGTGCCTTAAAGTGGTTCGCCGGTAGGAGTCGTTAAAGACAATTTTTAAAATATATTTTTTTATTCTTGATCAAAACGCAAAAAATTAGAAGAAGAAAAGATTTTTTTTTTAAGTATATACAGTGACCGCCGAAGAGATGGACACATATGGAAAAAGAAATATTTTTGAAAATATTAAAAAATTTTTTTGGCAATCATCTCTGCTTATCGAGTAACCAAAAATCAATAATGACATTCGGCTCATGAGCGTCCGTTGGGGAGATAATCAATAAAAATTAATTTAGAATATTAAAAAGTGACGTTAGTTGGCTTGGTATCTAAAAAATGTATTATTATAAATGTTTAGAATTTAATTTTCCTATGAAGTCCTATGAAGATATGCGAAATTTGAAAACAATATTTAAAAAAATGAAAAAAGATGGTTTTTCCAAAAAAAATGGATCAATTTGCGAATCTTATTTTTTTTCTTTGAAATAAGTTTTTTAGCTATATAGTGATAGGCTAATTTAATTTATCATGATTTTTGTTTTTCTTTCACATTTAAAACGGGAAAATTTAAAAAATCAGATTTGGTAAGTACTCTAAGTGTGTTCAACTGTTTTTTTTTAAGAGCTATATTGTAATTTAGAAATCTAAATAAAATAGATCATTTTATTATTGTGTTTTTTTTTTGGAGCCTACTTATGTTGCAAATAAATTTGGTATAAAATCTGCAATATTTTTTTGTATCAGCAAAAGTTTAATTTATTGGGTGCGTGACTCACCTTTAATTAAATTATAAGAAGATAACTGCTTTACAAAACTGTTTATGTTTTTTAATATTTTATAAAAATCTTTTCTGTCATGGCTTACTACATTTTGATTGTAATATAGTAATACCGCTCTTAGAGAAAACAGGTGGACACACTTAGAATACTTACCAAATCTGATTTTTTAATTTTCTTGTTTTAAATATAATAGAAAAAACAAAAATCATAATAAATTAAATTAGTTTGTTACTTTACAGTTAAAAACTTATTTTAAAGAAAAAAATTAAGATTCGTAAATTGTCAATTTTTTTAATTTTTTGGTCTTTTTTAAATATTTATTTCAAATTTTTTTCGGCCTAAAATTAAATTCTAAACATCTTTTTCAAATAACTTTTTTAAATATCGAGCCATCTAACCTCACTTTTGATATTTTAATTTAATTTTTTTGATTATTTTCCCAACGGACGCCCATGAGCCGGATATCATTATTGAATTTTTGGTTATTTGATAAGCAGAGGTGATTACCAAAAAAGTGTTTTTATATCTTTAAAAATATTTTCCCATATGTGTCCAACTCTTTGGCTGTCACTGTATAATTTTTCAAATTACACAAAAAAACACTAAGGCAATTTCAAAGAGAGTAAAATATGCCTTCAGGTTCCTCAAAACAATTCACAATATAGTAAAAAGCGGCTAAACATTAAAAATTTGAAGAAAAAAAATAAGGGCATTTTAAAATAGAAAAACGTAATGGAAAGTATTTAAAATAATATTAGGGGCTCAATCTTGGTGGAAATTTATTTTTTCATATAGATTAAAATTTTGATTTAACACAAAGAAAAAAACCTTTGTGGAAATGAATCACCCTAATGTATAGTTTTGTGCGTGATGACATTTCTGGGGTCATATTGCTTATATCAAACAAAAAACTAATCAATATAGTGAGGATATTAAAATAGTTTCAAATAGACTCTATAAAAAGAGACATAAGCCCCCCTAAAAATCAGATGCTAGTTGCACCACTGCACTTTTTAAAATATTTTTTTTGCTTTAAGATGCCACGAAAACACGTAAGAAAAGCAGAAAAAGGTCAATATAAAAAAGGAAAATATAAAGATGCTTATTCAAAAGTGAAACGAGGAAAATATGAAGAAGCTTATTCAAAAGTGAAACGAGAAACATTATTACAAAGAGTTGCACAAATGCAAGAAGTTAATCGTATATCATAGTTGCGGTATATTCGAAAACGCGATTAACAAATTTCCCTTCTCACTTATACACTTCGTATGTGTCTCCAATCTGACCACCTTTGAAATATTGTTCTGGAGTCCCTCCAAACCTTTAGCATTCTTGATTTAATTTAAAAAGGAGCAATTCACCTTATTAATGACTCTTGACTTACAGAAAGGCTTCCTTTTCTCGTGCCATCGTGAGGAGATTTATCGCTTTTTATAGGTACTTTAATGGCTTCTGCTCTGAGAAATTGTTCAGTATAGGGAATTTTTCAACTTTCGGTGCGGTCCCCAACAGAAAAACTCGTGGTTCCGCACGTATGCATCTCTGTACGGTCCAACTGGACAGGCCTTGAACTTCCCACTTTGTTCGTTCTTATATCCCTAGAGTTTCTGGAATGCGGAACTTGCTGCCCGCGGAGGTCTTTGCTTTTCATCCCTTTCCCAATCTTTAAGTATTTAAGTCTCGTGTCAACAACCCATCTCTTACCTAGTTTTAGACAACCACGGTACATTAGTATTTAGGCTTTCAGCCTTCGTGGATTGTCCAAAGATAAAAAAGATTTTTTATTATTAAATAAAAAAAGAGAGTAAACGGAAGTTCCAAGTTCCAAGGAAAATGATCTTTTGTGAAATAAAAGTGATCGATAGCCATTCAGTGTATATTCTTGAATTTGTCACTACCGACCCCAAGTACTGTCACAACCGCCCCTGGGGTGTGATCGGTTGTGACACTTTCTCTTTTTTCTCTAACTTGCCACTGTAAGTTAACCATAGTATACTTAGAAACATTTTTTGTATTAATACGTAGGCAAATGTACTCTTCATCAAATGAAACTTATTTTGTACAGCTAATTGCCATACTAACAAAATTATTGGTCGTCAAATGAAAATTTTCACAACCGTACCCAGTCTCCCTACTATTTACAATGCTTTAAAGTGGCCTTAATGTTTTTTTCTTTTAACAGAGCTAAATACGAAAAAAATTGAAATTACTTAAAAGTTTTATTTTTAGTAGCCAAATCGGAAAAAAACTACAGACTTCATAAAATGTCAGTGGCGTTGATACTTTTTCCAATAATATTTGCTGTGGGCTGTGATGTCCAATGAGATCCCACTGAACTTAATATAGTTAAAACTTTATACGAGCCTTATTATATTAAACAATTGTAGGGTCCGCGCGTTTAGTAAAGAGGCCACTGACGTCATCATTTTCTGCGCAAAATCTCCTCTTATTCCCTCATTCCGTATTTAAAATGTTATTTATTTTTTAAATCAAATCTTTAAAATTTTCCTTCCTAGGTAATGATACTAAGCCCTCGAAACCGCGATTTAAAGAGAGTTACAGAAGATTTCGCGTAGATAATGGTGACGTCGGTGGCCTCTTTACTAAACGCGCGGACTTTACTATATTTTAACCAAATCGGTTAAAGTAGTACTAAACTTTAACCCCTGTATCTCAGGAACTAAGCAACTATGGTCATATATTTATAGGAACTTTTTTTTATAAAATGATAAAAGAAATAGCCATTTGAAGTTTCATACCGTGGCTAGGAAACACACCGTAATTTTTGTAAAAAGTTAATTATTCATTAATTAATTATTTTTACGTAATTAACCATTTTCTTACTTTGCGTTTAAGACGTAAAACAAACTTATAACAAAGAGTATCAGAAATTTTATTTAAATTTTAAATCAACGATGTAGCAATGTGTAAAGCGTGCAAAGATTTACAATTTAAATTTTATTTATTCAGATTATTCATACTTAAAACATATCTTTTTTTCTCCGTTTCTATAGGGGCTATTGATATTTCCATATTTATTTATGAACCCCCTTTTGAATTATAAATATTTATAATTTGAAGAAGGAAAGTGGAAAGAAAATGCGGTAAATTCTTGGAATTTGTTCGTTGTGTGTAAATCTTTGGCGGAGCCAGAATTAAGGTTTTGGGAAGGTGTACACAGCCCATATAACATTTTTTGCCGGCGTTGTACATTTAATTTACTGGCATTGCCAACACTCTTTAATGGCAAGGCATTGGCAAAAAAATAACAAAAAACACGAAAGTGGGCAAATGCAGATACTCCCAAGCAGCAAGCTGACGTCTTATTGACGAAAATTGTCGCATATACTTTTTTAAAGCTAAAATGATGCGATATTTTATTTGAAAATTAAAATAGGAAAAAACTCCTTACTGCATGCAATTTCCTTGCAATGCAAAGTACCATCTCTCGGAACACTGTCCAACTTGGAGATCCAGATTTTTACACTAGCCGGAGATATTACTTTCAAAGCTAAGTAAGATCACCTACCGCAGACCGCTGACGAATTATTTTTGTCTAATGTGTACGGTTTAGACGATAAAAAGCGAAGATATTGCAGAAACGTAGTAGTTTATTGTCCATTACGCCATCTATCGGTATGTCGAAAAAACTATTAAATATATATAATATTTTTTTATTAACACACGTCTTTAAAACTTTTAATAAAGTTTTAAACAAAATGTTTACAGCTCCTAACAGTCTACTTGAATATCTTGCCTTCTCGACTAGCCATCACCAATTAATCACACAACACACACTTATTAGGTAATGAATACATTTAATTATGTCTATTAAAAACTCTTTTCTTTAAAAAAGAAACTAAAAAGCTAGAAAACCATGTAGAAAACAAATGCACAAAGCGGTCACATTCGGTCGAAATTAACGTAGCTAATTTTACCATCATTTTATTTTTATTCGCTCCAAAATACATAATAAACATTTTGTTTGACCTAATTTTTATTTGCATAATTTTTAACAATAAAAATGTTATGAAAAGGCCATTTCCTTTAAATTATGTAAAAAAACATAAAATAATGCTGCCATTATAAATAAAACAGATTAAAAAATTGCTTTAATGTTAGTTAAATACCAATGTTAATAATATGGTTTAAAAAGTATGAATATGCGTTGAAGGTTTGCCTTCAAAAATCCAATATTTATTTGCCTGCAACAAAAACGCGTGCTTTATTTAGTCAGGATTGGTATGCCGCCATTTTTGTATGATTGCCGGCAATTCGCCTGCATGTAAAATTTATTGGCAATTAAGTGTTTATTTAGGGTTGACTTTTTAATGCGTATAAGATGTTGGCATAATATTGCCACCAATTGCCAATGCTTTACCATCAATGCCAATATGAAAAATGCACATTGCCGGCAATTAGTGTTTGCTGGAAGGGTGTCAGGAATTAGTTGCAATTGCAGGGTATCTTGGTTATTATTAGAGAAAGAGACATGCGATTTTGTGAACTACTTTTTGATGAAACTAAAGACAACATCAAAATATTTTTTATAGACTTCTCAATTTTTTGACACACTGGGCGAAATTAATTATTTTCCATTTTAAGACCACCCTCGTATTTCGGTTGTAACTTACAACCAAAGTTAAAACTAATATTATTAGATATTTTTACGTTAAATTCAGTGGTGTACTTAGATTTTTTTTTAATTTTATATTTTTAGAAATATTAACCAAACATATGATTCTTCTTATGGATTACCTGTATATTTTTTATTCAATAAATTATAGCGGATAGAGGCTTTTTAAAAATATTTAATACTTAATAGTTATTTTATACTTTTAGACCTTAAATTGATGTTTTTAATTTTAAAATTAAATTTCTTATCGTAGGCCATAATATTAACCTTATAATTAAAAATAAAGTTAGCCCTTAATTCATAATTTGTTTTTTCATTTTACGGCAATATCTAAATGTTAACTGTTTAGCACCCCTATTTACCCCTCGATTCCTGAAGTTTGTTCACTTACTAAATGATTAAAAACTTAATATTTTAGATCAGCACAACTGTGTTTATACTCAAAACAGCGTCCAAAATCAATATTAATCCATAATTTTTAAAAAAACGGTCGATTTAAAACAAGGCTGCCCAACACCAGGCCCGCGGGCCACATTGTGAAATGTTTTTGCGCAAATTATGAATGCGTTGAAAAAGAATTTACCTTGGGATAAAATGATATCTATTTGAATTGACGGTGCACCTTCAATGACCGGAATAAACAATGGTTGCGTAGCTTTGTTACAAAATTACTTGGGTCGAATTTTTTTCGTATCATTGCATTATCCATCAGGAAGCGTTGTGTGTAAAGGACAAAGTTGGATGATACTATGGATTCGGTAGTACGCTGCATTAATTACATTCGTGCAAGAGATCTTCACATACGTCAATTCAGAGTTTTATTTAATGAAGAAATCAGCAAATATCAAGAGTTACTACTATATTGCGCTGTGCGATGGCTTTTAATGGGCAACAGTTAAAACATTTCTTTAACTTAAGCACAAACTTCTTCCGACGAATTTACAAGTTTCTGGGAATTGGTGCCAAAATCAGTAACTGACCTGGCCTTTCAATTTTTAAGTACTTTTGGATCAACATATATTTGTGAAAAGGTTTTTCAAATCTTAAATTTGTGGAAAATAAATACCGTACATATCTAACTGAGCAACATATTTCTGATTTGTTGTTACTGTCAACAACTGATCTGACTCTCAACATAGAAAAAATATTAAGGCAGAAACAATTTCAGATCACAATGATTGCTTTATCCCTTTTATGCTCCAGAACCGCCCGGAACGACACCATAAGTGTTCCTTTTACAATTTTGTGACATTTTTCCATGCTGTAGAACCGTTCTTAACACTATTGACAGTTCAGAGAATGGTTCAGAATGGTTCTACAAGGTAAAAGGAATACACTAAATTACTTAGGTACATTTAGATTTTTATTACATAAAGTTTTGTCAAGTTATTTGGCAGAAGGTTCTATTTTTTTATAATTTAATAAAAACTACAGTTATAACTAGTGTTTTTATACAACTTATTTTGGATTAGTACATTTTAATTTAGTAATATTTAATTCCAGTAAAAACTTATTGACCCCCCTACAATTTTTTTCTGTCGGTGGTCCTGGTAACGTCAGTGGACCGTGGCCCGTCAGAGACTTTAAAATCGTCAAATTGGCCCGACTATTAAAAAGGTTGGGCAGTCTTGATTTAAAACAAAATAGTAACAATCTACGTATATGAAACTAATAAGGGGTGATTTATTTAGAGGTACTTTTTCTAGTGGGTATTTTTGGATAGATAAGAGGGTCCAAATTTTAAACTGTCATGATATTTGTGTTCGGTACTGTTTGATAATTTATCCTGAAAAGACTTAGCCACCGACACAACGGTTAAAACTTGTTTAACTGTATTATAAAAATCATCATTCTCCAAGAAATGTGTTTCGTGCGCTTCGGGCAACTTATGGTCCACGCACAATCGACGTACTGAGCCGACTATTCGCTGTACCATCCAATGATCTGAAAAATAAAACGGATAGCTAATAGAAAATGTTCCCCATATATTTTCAATAGACCTGCGCACCAATTATAACCGCGGTAATAATTGGTGACAACTTTGACATATAATACATTATTTAAACGTCAACATAAGCGATTGGTAAATGCCGTTTTAGAATTGGTTTTTTGCCTAAAATTGATGAATATAATTGATAATTTGGGATTTTCCGGTTGTAAAATCCAGGTAAAATTGACGCCGTCGCGTCGGCCGCCCAAAACCAACCTCTCATCTACGGTCGACCGTTATTAGTCATTTGGTATTCTCGCTAAGCACAAATGAAAGGACATTTGTGCTTAGCGAGTCTTGTTTAGTTTTGATAAACCAAAACTAAATAATAAGTAATTGTATAGTCTTGTTTTGCAGAAATTGGAAGGTTTTTCTTGTGGTTTTGATTGCAAATATGAGGTCAGTTTGTCCCTAACCCCAAAAATTTTCAACATAAAATTTTCTAAGATCACGAACGTTTGCAAATGACCAAAGGCAAAGGTGATAACTTGGTCAAGTCAAATGAGGGAACGGCGTTTACAAATGGCACAACACGCCAAGTTTAACTGAACGAAAACTGCTATGGCAGCGGAAGTAAAATAACAGTTTATAAATTGAGATTTAGTCTAGTTACACCAAAACTAATTGGTTTTATGATAAAATAAACCAAATACCAATTGATTTAGTTTTGTTGTGTCAAAGTAGTTTAAAGAAGAAAGATAATAATGCAAAAATATCGTGCAGTTTTAAAGTTAAGTCAAAGAGTGTCCAGCAAAAACGGAATTCAAGTTGAGATTAGTGTTTCAAAGCACTCTCGTATACTAAATTATACAAGACAAAAAAGTACCCAATATCTAAACCGGTTTAATTTTTAGGGACTTCTATGGAAGACGAGTACAAACTTTAAAAAAATATTTAAATATGTGCATATATCCAAGAAACAAAATTAGGTAATTGTCTAGAAAGTTGCGGCAACTCCGATTTTGTCGGAATTTGGTATACGGTGGTTTTTTGGGGCGCTGATCATGAATCTATTTTTTTTTCGGAAACGTTTCGATCTTGAGATATTCGTCATCATGGTCAAACTGTTCTTATTTTTACTATAATTCCCCTTTTTTGCACTAAGTTACTGATGTAATACTAAATTAGCACACAATATTTTATTTAACTATAAAAAACCTTTTAAAAAACGTTTTTCTTATTGGTTTTTAGCCTTTCTTCATTAATATACAAAATTTGCTTTAAATCAAGTCGCCATGTCTGAAACCATTATACACATAGATGTATGCATGGTTGCAGCGTTTTAGGGGTAAAAGATTTGGAATTTAATGAAAAAACGTTTAAAATAACTAAAAAAAAAATGTTTTTTTTTAAGATGTTTATATAATATTGTGTGTCTGTTAAGTGTTATATCAAGAATTTTGTTTAAAAAGAAGGCGGAATAGAGTGAAACTAAGAATTGAATTTTAACTTTGATATATGAATAACACGTAGGGGTTATTGTCATTTTTGCTGTATTTATCCTTATTATTTTTCAGATCAGTGGTACCATCACAAAAATTTAAACTCTAATTTTCATTATTGGGTTATTCTTGACCAAATAAGCCACATTCAGCACGCAGTGCAGAAAATATAGCGGCATTAGCTGCAAGTGTACGTGATGATTCCCACGAATTGATTTGACGCTCGGAAATTGGAGCTTAAGAACAGACCATGTTAGACGCAGTTAGGACCAACATTTGAAAGCCATAATCTTTAAAAAATAAATGTAATATATAGTTCTTTCGTACAAAAGTAACTATTGCTTAATAAAGTTATTTTTTTATTTACTTTTTAAACAGTACCCCCAAATGAATCACCCCTTACCTGTAAAAAAATTAAATGATAATATTGGTACCAGTTTCATACAGTTTTCTATTGTTTTTTTCAATTCAATGTGTTTCTAAAAATTATGCATACATACCGATTTTGGACGCTGTTTTTGATTATAATCACAGTTGCGCTGATCTAAAATATTAGGTTTTTAATTAATTAAGGAATCTCGGAGTAAAAGGAGTCCTAAACGGGGTAAAATAGTTAAAACTAGGATGTTGCCGTAAAATGTAAACAATTTATAAACTAACTGCTAACTTTATTTTTTGGTTATAAAGTCTATATCATGGCCTCTAAAATTCAATTTTAAAATTAAAAACAGCAATTTAGGGTCTAAAAGTATAAAATACCTATTAGGTAAAGTAAAAGCTCTTATCCGCTTTAATTTATTAAATAAAAATATATAGGGTGTTCAATAAGAAAAATCTTATATTTGGTTCAAATCTTAAAAATATAAAATTAAAATATATATATATATATATATATATATATATATATATATATATATATATATATATATATATATATATATATATATATATATATATATATAAAATATAACTACACCACTCGATTTAAAGAAAAAATGTCTACTAACATCAGTTTTTATTTTGGTTGTAAGTTACAAGACAACTAAAATACGAAGGGGGTCCCAAAATGGAAGGAAATTAATTTTGCCCTGTATGTCAAAAAATAAGAGGGCCATGAAAAATCTTTTGGTGTCAGATTTCGTTTCATCAAAAAGTACCAACAGTTCGCAAAACCCGCAAGACTCTATCTTTGATAATAACCAAGATACCCTGCAATTGCAACGAAATCCCGACACTCTGTACAGGGCGGTCATTAGAAAACGAAACAGAGCTAATTTTTGCGACTCCAGGACATTTAAGGAAAAACGCTCGGAGCCTTCAATTTTTGATTTTAGACAGAAACATTTTTTTGTTACTTTTACCCTCTAAACTGCAACCGTATAGCAAGGATGAGACTCACCGTCAAAATTTTAAATGGAAATAGGGGTCAAATGATACTTATTTTAAAGGTCTTTTAATCCTAAATACAAGTGCCAAGTTTGAAATCTCTGCTTATATGATAAGGGTTAAACAATCTTCAATTATTACACAGCCCCAAAAAAGGAAAAAAGTTGTTGCTCGCAAAGACAGATCAGGGTATCTTTATGTTTTTTCGATCGCTGAATCAGAATCTGGGGTCGGTTTGACCTCATCAGGTAGTGGTCAAGGTTATTTTAAGGTTAAATCATCAAAATTCATTAAAAATAAATCACAATCGTGGTATCTTTATGTTTTTTGAGTCACTGAATCCAAATCCGGGGTTAGCTTGACCCGATCAGGTCATGGTCAAGGTCATTTTAAGGCCAAATCATCAAAAATCATTAAAAATAGAACATATTCTTGATGATTTTTCGCTGAATCCGAAGTAAAATTTACCTCTTGACTCCATTAGGTCGAGGTCAAGTTTACTGTACACTGTAACTAAGCGATATTTGTCTACTCGACAATTATCGCTTAGTTACAGTGATATTTGGATAGTAGAAATCGAAAATTGCACGGTGTCTTCAATAATAATTAGTTTTTTTTTAAGATTGGGTTTTGTTGGTTTGGTAAATATATTTATTAGAAAATTATTATTCCTTTATTTGATAGTTTCGCTTTCTTCGAGTAATTTTCACCCTATACACTCGTGCATCAAAATAATCAGATAATTTAACTTTCAAGTGTATTCTCTATTGCTTTTTAAAAAATACTTTCGTTCATTTTCACATTTTCGCCAAGTATTTTTGAGGCAATACGCTTTCAAGCAAAATTATCGATAATTTTGATGCACTTATGTAATAACCACCAAAAATTAATTGATATCTTATTTTAAAGCTCGTTTAACCCATATCACATTCCCTTACTTTAAGGTAGCTTGCTCGTACAGGCAGTGGCGGATTTACATATTTGCCGCCCGTAGAGTATTAATTTTTGCCGCCCCTAATTTTTTAATTTCTTGGTTAGGAAAAAAATAAAGAGCAAAGAAAATGGTATATTCTAACCAAAATTTTTGAGAAGTAAAAAGAGCGTCGCTTTTATTTTTCTATTCCTACTGCCGCCCTAGGCTCCAGCTTACTCAGCCTACTGGTAAATCCAACACAGCTTACAGGTTATTTAATAGTATGCATTAAAATAAATTAAAATCAAAATTTTGACAAGCTGTCATATCCACGGAAATAAAAACTTGGCAATTGTAAGTATCATAAATTTATTGCAAGAGCAAAATAACTCTTTATAATATATAAAAAGGTAAATCTTCTTAAAATATTTATTAAATATTTTTATTTTGGCCAAATATTTTTTTATATTGCCAGAAAATAAATAAACTATTAAAAATCTAACGTCTTAACTTTTAAATTTTTTATTTTTAATCTGAAGTGCCATTATTGCAAATGTCATTTTTTTTTCTATGGAAATAAGTAAAAATATACCGGGTGTCCCATTTTAAATAAGAAAGTTCAGGTCGTTTCCGGGTAAACGGGAAGTAACAGAAAATAACTAATTTAAAAAACAATGCACATTTATATGTTATACCTACACACCAAATTTTATTTTTATATTTTAAACAATATAAAAGTTCTAAGGGTAAGCCATAAGGACTCCAGTATTTGGAGTGAGTTTTCTTGGAAACTACTTAAAAAATTAAAAAAACTAAAGACCACTAAGAAGAGAATTTGAAACCCTTTAAAATAAAGGAGCCACTTGACCCCTCTTCCCATTTACATTTTTACGTTTGTGTTGGTGAGTAGTGAGATAACCCTGAACAAGTAAATGTTCACACAAAAATGTTTGAATGAGAAATGACTTGTTTTAGGATTTTTTTAAAGTCTACAAATAAGTGAGTTATACAGGGTGTGTGGTTTTAATTGAAATGCGCTGTGTAAGTCACTAAATATTAGAAAATTTTGCGTCATAAAAGGCACAAGTTAATTTCCAATAAGAAAATCCCACAAAGTATAAACTATAAAAAAATAAATAATGGATAAAATTAAAAAGTCCCAAAAAAATTTACTTAAATATAAATAAAATTTTGCTGCACTTATCTCTCAATAAAAAAATATTAATTTTTCCATTTCTCAACTGATCTCTTTAAAGTTCTGTTTGGCATAACAAAAAGTTATAACAACTAGTTTTAACTTTTCTTTCAAAAACAGTTTGGCATCATTAGATTAATTCAGGACGAGGTGTTTGGCATTCAATCCTCGTTATGACTAGTTAAAATTCAGCTACACTATTTTCGAGGTCGTGAAGTTAGATATAATTCTTGTCGAAGAAGTCTTTGCACCACTCGTACGAACAAGTATAGAGAACAAGAAACCCAAATATGTGAAAATTTAATTTATTTGATTATAAATAAAAGCATAAAAGCCTTTTTGAATTTATGACATTTGTGACACAACTCAGTTAAATGCGTTTGGCATCAAAACCTTTTTAAACTATTTTTTGGTTTATTTAAGTAGAGTTAATAAAGACTTTTCGAGGAAAGTTCTCTATAACAGCTCAGATTTTGATATGTTTTTTAACTTCTTGTTTTTATACTATTTAAAATTAGAAACCTCTCACAAGGGGGAAACAATTATATATACTGTTTAAACAATATTTACACACAAATGAAAAATGTTTAAAATGCACTAATGTGCAGGGTTTTCATTTATATTTTGCCACCCAATTTTAACTATAACCAAGGAGAATGGGAAAAATGTCCTGTAAAGTTTCTTACTTTTTCATCTTTTGTATCTGGAGCATAAAAAATAAAAAAGAAACAAATGAGCATCAAAAGGTCAAGAAAAATAAAAGGTACACTTTTCTTAAATGGGACGCCCTGTATATTATGTCACCTTTAAAAAGATCTTTTAAAGGCTTTTCAAACATACCACATTTAATATATCTATCTTTAATAGTTTCGAAAATATAGCCATTTAAATTTGGGTATAATTTCAATTACATCTACAGTCTCACGTTAGTGCCGATGCCGTAGGTAGGTATAATAAAAATTATATCTACTATTTTTAAAATTAAAGTCGTCATATTTCGGAAATTATTAAAGAAGGATATATCAAATATGGTATTTTTGTAAAGGTTTTTAGGAGATCTTTTTAATGGTGATATAATATACAGGGTGTTCCATTAAAAAAAAGTTAACCTCTTTATTTTTCAAAAATTCTCCAACTTTATTTGAAGTGGGAGTGATTCTTCATTAAAAAATAAGAAAAAACTTTATATGAACATATGTCTTAAAATTCTTACTTTCGGAACTACGGGGTGCTTAAATTTAAGAAAAATTATCGTTTTTCATCAACCTTTTATACGATTTCAGACAGTTAAAAAAATTAAAGGGGTCTTTTACGCATAAAAAACATGTTATAACCTAAAAAAATAACAATATTTTTATCAGTGTCGTCCATAAGGTGGTAGGTTAGACGTTTATGGAAAACGAAACATAGAATTTTTCTGAAAATTTAGCATCTTACATTTTCTTATCTGTTCTATCGATCTAAAATATTTTCAGCATTGCGACGTTGCCGCTTTTATCAAAATGTCCTAGAAACTTTATTTTTTTAAATGGAACACCCCTTATATTAACAAGTTTTTATATTCGCCCTTTTATTATAATACTTTTTTGTTACTATTGCCCTATACCTATCTCTATCGGTTTTCGAGATAAAAAATAATTTGTGTTAAATATGGTCCAAAACATGGCCCTAATTAAACTTAAGTAAATTAGTGCTCTCAATTCATGAAAAGTTGATGTTTTTGTGGTAGTTTAGACAGACACGATGTATTTAATTTACACCGAGAAATCGACTCCATATCATACAGGGCGTGCTAAAATTACTATTATTTCCGTTATTCTTAAAAGGGGTCAAAAGATCATTTTTTCAAATGAAACCCCTGTATATTACTGAAAAAAATTAAAGATGAAGAAGAACGCTTTAAGATGACATATCATGTTCCTATACCTAAATCATCAAGTTTTCTTAATAAGTCGCTTTTTTGTGAAAAATTATTTTTTAAAGAATTTAATTTTAAGTAACCATGGAAATATCAAGCTTATGACACTTTGGTGACTTTTATAAGTAACTTATAAACAGTTATTGACAGTCTTTAAAATAATCTTCCAAAATGAAACGTGATAAAAAATGGGGTTTCAAGAAAAATTTGAACTAAATGTTTTCTGTATTTTTAAGAAGAATAAAATTAGCTTTTTTATTTATGATGACACACTCAATGCTCAGAGATATCTCAAAATACTAAGGAAGACTGTTACCGTTTTTGTCGATAATTTGTCTTTAGAGGAATATAGGACTTCGTGGTTTCAACTGGACGGATCGCCAGCTCATTGTACCCAGGAAGTTTCCAGGTAACTTTACGAAATGTTTGACGATCGTTGGTTTAGGCGCTTGGGGCCATGGGATTGGCCACCGAGATCACCCGATTTCACGCAGCTTGACTTTTTGTTTTTTGGGTGTTTTAAAAGAAAGGGTGTACATTACTCCAGTGCCTACTAAAGAAAAACTTCGACGGCGAATAGTGCGGTGTATTGAAGATCTAGATCCCCATCAAATTGAAAAAGCAACCACGAGTCGTGTACAAAAGCACATTTTAAAATGTTTAGAATGTAATGGACATTTTCAGCATTTATTTTAAAAATTTGTTATTTTAGTTGTTCTTTTAATTCGTCCTAATTATGTTATTTTCTGTACTTTCACATGTTAATTTAATTATTTTATAGTCGTACAAACCTCTCGTTCATTGGTCTTAATTCAGGATACATTTGGTTAAATTTTTTGCAACTTCTGGCAATGATTTGATTACACTGTCCGTGTAAAATAAATAACTTTATAAAATTTAAAGTCACAAAACTGTCATAAGCTTGATATTTCCATGGTTACTTAACATTAAATTCTTTAAAAATATTTTTTTACAAAAAAGCGGATTTATTAAAAATCTTGATATGATTGTATAGGGACATGATATGTCATCTTAAGGCGTCCTTTTTCATCTTTAATTTTATTGAGTAATATACAGGGGTTTCATTTAAAAAATGATCTTTTGACTCCTTTTAAGAATAACGGAAATAATAGTAATTTTAGCACGCCCTGTATGATATGGAGTTGATTTGCCGGTGTAAATTAAATACATCATGTCTGTCTAAACTACCACCAAAACATAAACTTTTCATGAATTGAGAGCACTAATTTACTTAAGTTTAATTAGGGCCATGTTTTGCACCATATTTAACACAAATTATTTTTATCTCAGAAACCGATAGAGATAAGTATAGGTCAATATTAACAAAAAAATTTTATAATAAAAGGGCGAATATAAAAACTTGTTAATATAGGGGTGTTTCATTTAAAAAATAAAGTGTCTAGGACTGTTTGATAGAAGTTTGATAGAAGAATAAAAAAATAATTAAAAGATATCTTTTTTTAACCAAACAGAAATTTAGTAATGTATTTTTTATGAAGAAGCAGTGGCGTACAATTCTTTCTAAAAAATAGTTATTATATATACCTTACGGACGACTCTGATAAAAATATTGTTATTTTTTTAGATTATAACATTTTTTTTTGTTTTGGATGCCTAAAAGACCCCTTTAATTTTTTAAAAATGTCTGAAATGGTATAAAAGGTTGATGAAAAACGATAATTTTTCTTAAATTTAAGCACCTTGTAGTTCCGAAAATAAGAATTTTAGGACATATGTTCATATAAAGTTTTTTTCAAAGAATCACTCCCAGATCTCCTAAAAACCTTTACAAAAATACTATATTTGATATATCTGTCTTTAATAATTTCCGAAATATGACCACTTTAATTTGAAAAATAGTAGATATAATTTTTATTATACCTACCTACGGCATCGGCACTAACGTGAGACTGTAGATGTAATTGAAATTATACCCAGATTTAAATGGCTATATTTTCGAAACTATTAAAGATAGATATATTAAATGTGGTATTTTTGAAAAGCTTTTAAATGTTTTTTTAAAGGTGACATAATATACAGGGTGTCCCATTTAAGAAAAGTGTACCTTTTCATTTTCTTGACCTTTTGATGCTCATTTGTTTCTCTTTTATTTTTATGCTCCAGATATAAAAGATGAAAAAGTAAGAAACTTTACAGGATGTTTTTCCCATTTTCCTTGGTTATAGTTAAAATTGCGTGGCAAAAAAATTTTGCTTGTAAAACAAAATAGGATTTACGATGAGATAATGTTGATTATCATGATACAGGGTTCGCAAAAACATGATTTTTCTTTAAGACAAAAAACAAAAATAGAAACTTTTATTAAACTTCATAATTTGGCGACAACGCCTTGATCACATTCGTTTACAGCTCTAAAAATTGTCCTGGGAAGAAATTTGGAAAAAACAGGTGTTTAAAAAGCAAATTATAAGAGTGTTTAAGGTTATTTTATT
The DNA here is from genome assembly GCA_014170235.1 of Listronotus bonariensis. Lineage (NCBI taxonomy): Eukaryota > Metazoa > Arthropoda > Insecta > Coleoptera > Curculionidae > Listronotus > Listronotus bonariensis. The sequence continues at coordinate 8,983 of JACEGR010006463.1, read as the reverse complement.
ATAAACATTTTAAATAATTAATTTTTGATAACTCCAAAATCGATCCCATAAAACTTTTTGATAGGTACCTTTTTAACATTAACAAAATTATTTAAAATGCTATTCTAAATAAATTTTTAAATGATAAATCGCTTAAAAATAAAAAATAGAGGTAGTTTATTCTTGGACAAAATCATGTTTTTCAAGTTTTTGCGAGCCCTGTATACAAAATCAACATTATCTCTTCGTAAAAACATTTTTTTTACAAGCAAAAATTTTTGTGGAGAATGACTTTTTTCGAAAAATAAATTTTTTTATTCATTTGTCCTCTTGTTAACCCCATCCGTGGACAGTCTGTATATTATTTAATTCAATATTAATTTTCTACGCAAAAATTGGTTAATACATCAATATTTTAACTTTTAATTCATATAATGATTGGAGAAGCAAACTGTACTCTTAACATCACTATTATAAACTAAATAAATAGCGATTTAATCAATCCGAGAAATCATTTTTATTTTTTTACGCAAAAACATACATCGAATTAAAAAGCAAAGGGACCAAATTTGTGTGAAACTTAACAAAGATCCTAAATTTTTTTTTCTTTTGAGGAAAATGCAGTGGCGTATCATTTTTTTAATCATTGGCAGTAAATCCCTCACGGACGATACTGACGAAAAAAAAGTTTTCTTGTACGCTAATAAAGTTGATATGATAAAAAAATAATTATTTTTCTTAAATTTTGACACCCTGTAGTTTTAACAGTAGGACTTTTGGGACATATAATATGAAGCTTTTTTTATTTTCTAATGAAGATAACCTCTAAAAATTTTTGGAAGAGTTTTTGCACACTCTGTATAAACCACAAATACATGGTTTTTTTTAAGTTGATACATTCCTCTTAACACAGTATAGAATGCAAGAAAATAAGAACATTTTTTAAATAAAATTACGTTCGAAAATGCTTTGTTTTTAATTGTAAGAAAAAATGCCTTTTTATAATAACTTAACTACCACTCAAGATATATCCACAAAACTACACATTTTTTAACCATGACATTAAATTTTTTGCTGTAAAAGGTTTTTGTTTTAATTTACCAGTGATGTTCGAACAAGATTTGTATTGATTTTTTTAATTGTATGTCACTGCCTTGTCTTCAAATCAATATTATTTTTAAAATAACAATTTACTTTGGAGTTAATTTGGTCTCTTGTTATTTTTTGTGCAACGAAGGGTTTTCGTAAAAAAAAAAACCATTTTAATGCATGGCAAAATCGCTATAATATGATATGGTATTTTGTATGTAAAATTGTTTTTTGTCTAATTTGTAATAGAAAAAATCACTACAATTTAAAATTTAAAAAAAAAACAATACTCCTAATTTCTAATAAAACTCAAAAACGAATTTTACATACAAAACACCATATCATATTTTAGCGATTTTGCCATGCATTAAAATGGCTTTTTTTACGAGAACCGTTTGTCGTACAAAAAAATAACAAGAGACCAAATTAACTCCAAAGCAAATGGTAATTGGTAAAAATAATATTGATCTGAAGAAAAAGCAGTGGCATATATATATATTTTTTTTTAATCAAAGCAAATGTTGTTTGAACGTCACTGGTAATTTTTATTTAAAAATCTTTTAGAGCAGAAGATGTAATGTTAGGGTTAAAAAAAGTGTATTTAATTTTGTGGACATATCTAACGTGGTAGGAAAGTTATGATAAAAAAGACATTTTTTCGTAAAACTTTAACAACCCCATATAACATTTTTTGCCGCCGTTGTACATTTAATTTACTGGCATTGCCAACACTCTTTAATGGCAAGGCATTGGCAAAAAGGTATCAAAAAGACGCGAAAGTGGGCAATTGGCCGTTATTAGGCCAAGTGTTGCAGATGAAGTGATGGCATCCGTCATTAATAAGTTATTGGCAAAAAAATGCGTTTCAGATGATGGCATCCATCATTAATAAGTTATTGGCAAAAAGATAACAAAAAGACACGAAAGTGGGCAAATGCAGATACTCCCAAGCAGCAAGCTGACGTCTTATTGACGAAAATTGTCGCATTTACTTTTTTAAAAGCTAAAATAATGCGATATTTTATTTGAAAATTAAAATAGGAAAAAACTCTTTACTGCATGCAATTTCCTTGCAATGCAAAGTACCATCTCTCGGAACACTGTCCAACTTGGAGATGCAGATTTTTACACTAGCCGAATATATTTCTTTCAAAGCTAAGTGAGATCACCTACCGCAGACCGCTCTCGAATTATTTTTGTCTAATGGGTTTAGACGATAAAAAGCGAAAATATTGCAGAAACGTAGTAGTTTATTGTCCATTACGCCATCTATCGGTATGTCAAAAAAACTATAAATATATATAATATTTTTATTAACACGTCTTTAAAACTTTTAATAAAGTTTTAAACAAAATGTTGACAGCTCCTAACAGTCTACTTGAATATCTTGCCTTCTCGACTAGCCATCACCAATTAATCACACAACACACACTTATTAGGTAATGAATGCATTTAATTATGTATATTAAAAAACTCTTTTCTTTAAAAAAGACCATCATTTTATTTTTATTCGCTCCAAAATACATAATAAACATTTCTGTTTGACCTAATTTTTATTTGCATGATTTTTAACAATAAAATGTTATGAAAAGGCCATTCCCTTTAAATTATGTAAAAAAACATAAAATAATGTTGTTTAGCTGCCATTATAAATAAAACAGATCAAAAAATTGCTTTAATGTTAGTTAAATACCAATGTTAATAATATGGTTTAAAAAGTATGAATATGCGTTGAAGGTTTGCCTTCAAAAATCCAATATTTATTTGCCTGCAACAAAAACTCGTGTTTTATTTAATCAGGATTGGTATGCCGCCATTTTTGTATGCTTGCCGGCAATTCGCCTGCATGTAATATTTATTGGCAATTAAGTGTTTATTTAGGGTTGAGTTTTTAATGCGTATAAGATGTTGGCATAATATTGCTACCAATTGCCAATGCTTTACCATCAATGCCAATATGAAAAATGTACATTGCCGGCAAATAGTGTTTGCTGGGACCTGTGTCTCGTAAACGAAGCATTTTAGAACATAATTTTATTTAAAAAATGTTTTTATTTTCTTGCATTCTATACTGTGTTAAAAGGAATTTATCAACTTAAAAATTACCCTCTATAGTGTTTAAATGATTCAAATAATTATTTCCCCCTCTGGGAGGTTTCTGATTTTAAATAATATGAGGAGTTATTGGGGACTTCTTACGATTGCCTGTTTTACAGCTTCAATGACTCGACTATTTCCACTTTTTAGTCCTCCATTACAATACACTACGCTACAATTTACCCCTTGCCAAACAAAACTTAAATATCGTTAAACCGCTTAAGCTGCATTTATAAAATTGGGTATCTGGAAGGTGCTGAGCATTAAGAATTTAACAGTAATGTAGGCACCGATGCCAGATTTTCCATTTTGTTCTACATATATTTTTGTATTTTTTTAACGGAATACATAATATTTTTTCTTGCAGTAAATTAAGCAGATTAAATTTAATAAGATCATAAATTTAAAAAATATATATGTTTACGAGTTGCAAAGATATAAAAACATCTTAAGTAGCTACAGAAGCGCTCAAAACTGCCTATGCTTTGTTGAAAAAAAAGTGTATTAGTCCGGTCAAATATGGGTAAAATTTCGGGTATAGTGCCTGGCCAGTAGTAAAAATTGGCTTTATGATAAGAACACTTTTAAGACCTTTTTAGTAAGATTCCTTTTGACGAGTCTACATGAAACACATCCTTAGGCTCTGTTTATGTTGGAGCAGTTTTAAACGAGGTTAGCAGCGCTGCTCGACCAAAGTAGTCTTAGGCTGTGTTTATGTCGGAGAGGTATTGTGCAAGGTTAGCAGCGCGGCTCGACCAAAGCATCCTTATGCTACTGTTCCATAAAGGTGATTTTGTCGAGCCGCGCTGCCAACCTCGTTCCTCGTCGCTCCGACATAAGCACACCGTTAAATTACTGTAATATAAAGGGATTTTGTCGAGCCGCACTGCTAACCTCGGTCCTTTCCGCTCCAACATAAACACACCTTAAGCCTCTCAGCACATGGGTCGGTGAAACAGTAAACAGATAATTTTAAAACACTATAATTCGCACCGTACGAGTGAAATCATAAAAAAGTATTAGGCTGAATTTATAGATTGACTTTTCTATTTCTGTTTTCCATTTGACGTTTTTAGTTAGAAGATAAAACAACAGCTTTCTATTTGTCAGTTTATATTTTTACCGTTGCCACATAATATATTAAAAACCAAAACGTCAAATGGCAAACGAAAACAAAAACGTCAATCTATGAATTCAGCTTTAAACTCCATAATAAAAAAATGTCATAATTAAGGTTTTTGTTCAAAATTCAGAAAAAAAAACACTTTAAACATTTTTGTAATAGTTAAATAAAATACAGTAAGAAAAAAACGATTAACTGGCATTGGCATTTTAATATTTCATATTTACAGCCATATAAAATATACCTACATTTTTAGCAGACTTTAACAACAAGGCCTCAAAGTACCAAAATAACAAGTCTGACATTAAATTTGTAAACAAGTCTTTTAAGGAATACAACAGTCATATCAAATTAATTTTCTATTTTCTTCGTTTATGTAGTTATATATATTTTCAGAGTTTTGCAGATTTCTTTATTTTTGCGTTGAAAGAAGATGCTTCTTGTCTGAATGGATTTAAATTTTCATCAAACAAGTTTGTTTCTTATACAGTTTTCCTGTATTTTCAAAGTTTAAATCAAAAACTTTTATGAATAATGCAAGTAAAAGCATAATACTTTATAAAATATGAAAATATATATTTAGGACACAAGATAAGGTACATAAATATCCGACAGAGGCGGCTCGTAATATGAGGTTCTAGGGCGTCAGTCTCACAGAAAAATCATAAATATTTAAATTTTACTTGTAATTAAATTTTTTATATTTACTGTAAGTAAATCCATACCGTAAGAATTTTAAAAGCCCCACCCAGGTATAATTTCGGTAAAACTACTTTTTGACATAAACATTTTGATGCTTACGTGGCCTCGTGCCAAAAGGGCACCATTAACCTTTGGCCTTTTTATTATCTACTTAACAACGCTTTGTTTCTGAAAATCGGCTCAGACATTTCAGAGTTACAAGCGTTTGACATTTAGCTTAAAGTTGTACATACAGTGCGTTTTTTAATATTTCTCCTCCCCTGAACTTATATCATTTAAAATACTATTTGGCATAAAAAATGTGGTTGCGTAGCCTAGTGCTATGGGACCATTTTCAATCAACCAGAACTAACCAGAACATTTAGGCGCGATTCATACTAGCAGTACAATCCCGGTTTGTTCTCAGTTTAATCTCGGACCGATAAAATATTCTTACGTGTAAAACAAATGAGCTTGTTCATACTATCGATACCGCTCCAGTCTCGGTTCGGTTTAATTCCGATACCAATACATTTCAAAGAATATTTTAAGCATCAACTTCTAAAAGAGGACTGAAGCAGACCTGCACGGTAAGAAAGCACGGTAAGAAAGAGTGGTTTTAAGATATAACCCCATATTTTAATTTTTACACCCTGTATCTCAGTAAATTGAATTTTTTCTTGAGATTACAACAATGTATAACACTAATATTTTATTGTTCTAAACAGACAAACTACCAAGAAAAATATTCAAATTTTTATTAAAGGGTATGTTTATAAAAAAAAATACAATTTAACAAGAGTACTAAAACAATTATTAACCAAAACAATAACAACCACCCAAATTATCCCCAAGAACATATGAATTGCGCTAGTGCTTAATAACAAAATGTGCTCAAATTCTTTCCATTCTGTTCGATGCATTTTTAGACTCAGCTTGTAATAATTGAACTAGTGGCGATATGAATGAAAATATCTGATTTAATTTGAAAAAACCTAAAGCAAATTGTTTAAATTTTGTTAAAAGTGTACTAAATATACACATCTATATATCACCATTAGTTTGATTACAAGTCGAGTCCTAAAAGGGATTGAAAAGAAAGGAAAGCATTTGAGTGCATTTTATGATTAAACACCAGCGCAAAAATTTAATAAGTACCTAAAGGGTAAAGTTGCTATTATAAAAAAATCTATTTTTGGTGGTTATTGTTTTCGTTAATATTAATAAATGTTTTAGTGTTCTTATTAAATTGTTTTTTATACATACAATACATATTAAAAATAAATGAATATAAATTTAATCCATGGCAATGATTGGTTGTATTTTATTATGCATTAATAAAATATTATGTTTTGTAAGGTTTTTAAAGAAAATTGCAATTTTAAATAAAAACTTGCTTTATCGGGCAAGACTGCCCAGAGAAAATTGCTATGGCCAAGGTGGCACCAAACCATATATTTTGCGATTTAACTGTGTAGATATTTAAACTTTTGTTAGTAATAAAAATAATGTAATTAATCTTCTTTATTTTTATATAAAATGTGGTAAAAATATTGATTTTTTAAGTTGGGTTTTGCCTTCTAGTCTTACGCCCATAATTTTATTATTTAGAATAAGCTGAATGTCTAGAACTTACAATAAATATAAGATAAAAAGTTATATAGTTTAAATAATTTAAAAATGTTTATTTTATAGTAAAACATATCTTAATTGATGAGTGGCCTTGTCCACCCTAAATGGGCGGCGTTATTCAACCTAACGGGCATCTTCGCCTGTTGGTTGGGACTTAAGTTTTTTTTTACTGAGAAAGTTGACTGATCCAAAAATTAAGCATACCTTAACACAAACAATATATACGAGAGTTAAATGCTTTTTTATTGTAGACTTATGTGTTACTGACACTTCATAATAATCCAATTTGCCTAAGTGAGCGGGGCTTGCCGGATCTCCCCTAAAAGTTTGAAAACTCTAAGAATTGTTATACAAAAGTCTGTAATAAAAATAAATATACAGCTTATTTTTTTTAAATCTTGTTATCAAATTTGTTTAAAAATTAGTAAATTTTGAAGTGCTCATTAGAAGTAAAGTTTTATGTTTTTATTTTGAAACATTTTGTTAGCAAAGTTTTTAACGGGAAAATTAAAAAGGATTTTAAACCGGCAAGTTTGCATTTTTTCCGGGAAAACTTAAAAAACAAAGCTATTTAAGTCTTGGGACAAGGGTTTTAAAACTTTTGTTTAAAAATGATGAGAATATTTTAAATTGTATTTTTTTATTTTATTGTACTATACCGGGTGCCCGCAAAATTACTAGCAAGCTGGCATTTTCTTGAGAAGTATTACTAAATTTTAAAATTTTAGGCGCATGTATGGTTGGATAAGATTTTAAGCAGTTTTTTGATGGTTCAGATGGCACATTCGGTTTAACCGAAAGTACTCTCAACTTTGCTATTTTAAATAAAACACCCTATATATTTTTCTAAAAATCAATATTACAGGCAATTCCAAAACAATATATTATGTAATACATAATATGCCATTTTTATTGATTTGTTAAAAAACTAAAGTTTGTAGAAAAGGGCTTATGAAATTTTTTACACATATTTAATGAACCTTACATCCTATCACCATAAAAATGCAATTTCCGGTTTTACCGGAAGTGCCACACAAATGGACTCTCAGCGTTAAAGATCTAAATAATTATTTTTTAATCTCTTTTAGTAATTATATCTCTAAACCTAATACTTTTTAAGATATTAATAGGAAAACGCTGGACTGCCTTGAAAATAGCTAAAATATATATTTTTTAACGTTTCACTTTTAAAAACCTAAAAACTATTAGGTTTTGGAGATATGATATAATTAACAAATAAGTGTTTTTTAAATATTTGTAAAACATCGCATTAAGCTAGGCGCGCACTAGCAACTTTTTGTTGACCAACATAAAAGTTCCTCAACCAAAAAGTTGCTAATAAATTTGTGTTTCAAGCGCTTGTATACTAGCGTGTTGCTTTTTTAACATGAATTTTACTGAGACCGCAGTAACTATTGCTTTTATTAAAAAAACAACAGAAAAAAGAAACCCCAAAAACGATATTAGGTTTAAATCTCCTTCAAAATAGATCAAAATGTATTTTTAGTCGCCGTGATTAAAAAGTTGCTAATACACGGTATCACATAAAAACAAATACGTTTTATTATCGCAAATTTTGAGTTGCCGAAACAAAGTAGCTAATGCGCTACTGGCCTTAGTCCTTTTCTACCATCATTTGTTTTTTAACAAATCGATAAAAATGGCTGTTAACATAAATTTTTTTCAAAAACTAATTAAAATATGTATAACACAGTGTTACATGTAAATTAAAAAATATTTTCTTGGGTGTACTTACATATTACCGGGGGAGGTATCCTGTTACCAACAAAAGAAAATTACCGCCAAAAAAAGGTCCTCACGTTTTAAAATCGAACAAACAACGATTCTGAAATTTTATTCAGCATTTGAAGGTCTTATTGTTAAAACGCTATAAGTCACACAGCCACAGAAATCTGTTTTCTTTTATTCATTTAATTATTAATATAATAGGCGACAATAAAAACGTTTTATGTATTATCCTTGTAGTTTAATAACTTATTAAAAATTGTTCTTCTTTATTTTTGATGAAAGTTATTTTAAAACATTTTTCTTTTAACTTAAAAATTTATTAACCCCCATTTTGTAATTGGGGCTAATCGCGTTACCAAACCCCAACTCATAATCAGCCTTATGCTGTAAAATATATTCACTTGTTTCAAGCTTGAAAGTATGAAGAAAAATGACATTTGGCAAATAATTCAATAAATATTTTCTATGCGGTAACAAATTCCAGTCATGGTTGAAATTTAAATGTTTTTAGATTTGAATTTGTTACTGCTTACCAAATATTGAATTATCTGTCAAATGTTATTTTTACTTTATAATTTCAAGCTTGAAACAAGTCAATATTTTTACAGCATAAGAGTAGGGAGAGATGGGGCA